>JAAGKR010011857.1:6295-18100 GCA_011419295.1 Clarias macrocephalus
AAAGGAAAATAAGATTGTAGAAACAAATTTGCTTACATTTAAAAAGGGAACTAGAAATAGTACGCAGTCCTAAATATTGTCAGTCATTGAGTTCGCCCAGAGTCATCGCCGGATTATCTGTGAGTACTCACCGATTCGGGTTGTCTTTCTGTAGCCGTGACAAATATTAAATATTTAAAACACTGAATATTTACTTTCTTTACTTTAAATATTTGAAAATTCTAAAAATACAGATACCAAATGCCCAAATCTTTACAATGTTTACTAATTATACTGATATATTACATACAGTATGCTAGATAAATCTTGTTTCTGTTCTTTATTAATGCAGTTTGCAGTATTAATTGAATGCTTTAGAGACCTTAGATAAAATATTATTTAAAAAATTTTTTGTGTGTGTATAATAGTTCAGTAACCATATGCACTGTAATGTCTTTAACATGCATCTGCTTTCTTTCACCCTCCTTTCTCTGCACTTCACCCAACCTGCCTTTTCGTTTTTACTACTGTTCTTTCATCACCCAGTATATCATGTTTAACCTTTGATACTAGTCAAAGCTAAGTCTGGGGCTGCAGAACGGTAAATTACATGAAGATTTTATTTTACTAGCTTGCTTCACAAAACTCAAATGCTATACAATGCAGTTTTACAGGAAATAGACCCTCAGAATTATTAGCATGTTGTGCTAAATATTCATGGTAAAAATCTGTCTTAATGAGAACATTAGTGTGTCATTATATATTTGTTGAAAGTTCTATAATAGTTGAAGCATCACATTTTGCTAATCCAACAACAGGTCCCTTGATTTAGAGCACTGGGGTCAATCTTTTGATTTGTTAGGAACTCAATAACAACAGTCTACTAAATGGCAGGTCTGCTAGCTCCCTTAATCCTTGGTCCCTGGTAGTAATCCTCCTGACCTTATTGCAGTTTGGTGTTTTATTGAGGTTACAATAGAGAACTTGGAATGTCACTGATCAAATGGTGAGTCGAATGTTCAGTTCTTGCAAAGCTTATTTAGGCCATTAATTCCCAGGGAATTTAACTGTTACTCATACATTAAGGCTCTAATCCTGTAGCTGTGAACTAAAGGCTGCTTGATTCAAAATTCAGTTGAATGCAGTTGGATTAGATTAGTATTTACTGTTGTGAGTGACCCTGTGATGGATTGTTCTCTAAGTCTACTAGATAGGCTCCAGGCCACCCGCAACCCTGTAGACAGAATAAGTGGGGTAGAAGATGAAAGAATAAATTACAGTTAAACTTTGGATTGCAAGCATAATTGCAAAAGCATAATTGCAATATGAGTGCAAAGCACTCATATATCAAAGTAAATTTCCACATAAGAATTCGTTCTACAAACCAAAACCTTTCACAGACGTGTGCTTAAACACCCACACACAGGAAATCACTACTCTGTCTGAAAACTCTAATGACAGATGCTTTTGCCTCCTTTTGAGGATTTTGCGGAATTGTCACGTTACATTGTCATTGCATTGTTGCACTGCTTTTTAATATTTTTCTTCACAAGGGCCAAAAAAATGCTTTACATGCATGCACACACGTGATCACTATGTTATAGTAAACAGTACATGCGCACACGGATGGTAACTATATGAGTGATGCATGGGAGATAATTACCCATTGGAAGAACCATTGGCTCAGTTGTGATCATGTGACACTTGATGGACAAAGCGCATGTGTACTATCACTTTAAATTTTCACATTAAAATTTACCTAAAAATTTATTTTGCTCATCTTGCAAAGCGCTCATAGACCAGAGCATTGGATTACTTGGATTACTTGCAATCCAAGGATCCACTGTGTAAGAATATTAAACATATTTTTAGATATTTTCTTGTATTGATTTCAAGCTTTCTTATGTCATTGGTGAATAATTTGGCTTATTTCCCCCCCATGACAAAAAATGAAACTAACAAAATTAAATATAGTTGCAAGCAACGATGATGGGCGCAAGCACACTACGCCACCGCCCCCCCAGACGCACCGCACCACCCGTGTGTTATTTACGTGTTATGACCCAGAAAAAGCCATTGCCACCCAGTTGCATCGCACAACTTGCACACATCACACAGTATACAGGGGTAATGTCAATTTGGGCCCTAAATATTTGTTAAGTACGTTAGTGTGTGTGTGTGACGTGTGAGAGAGAGGTGTGTGTGTGTTTGTGTGTGTGATGTGTGATGTGTGTGTGATGCGTGGATGTGTCATTTACATGTTTGTGTGTGTGGTGTGTGTCTGTGTGTTAACGTTTGTTTAAGTTGAGTATATTAAACTCCATCTGGAATATGTCAAAATCCATCGGGTGTGTTTTTGCGAACAACCCAAAATAACCAGCCTCCTGTTAAGTTGAGCCTAGGACATGCGAAAGTTGTTCAGCTCGATGAGCTCTAAATGTGTACCGAGTTTCGTGTGCCTACGTAAAAGTGTGTATGAGCTAGCGAGCAAAATCTCTTGTGAGGGCCTCTGACTTGTGAGGGCCCCTGAGCCCCTGAAAGGTAACGTTCTGCGTATGTTTGTAACCATAGCAACTTACTCTCTGAAGATAACCTGCTCGGTAGCAGGATATGTTCCAGGGTAAGTTTGTTTCAGAGGTTTATTGAGCATGACGTGCGCTTTTGATGATCCTGTGGACGTGGAGGCATAAATTATACAAGTTTTTTTTTCACCGGGAGAGAGTTATAAGATCGCGTATTGGTGTCTTTTAATTTCCTAATGATTATTTGAAAGAGTTTTATCGGTTTTCAAGGAAATCGTTAATTTACTTAACACATCTCTTGAAACCGCATATTGCTAATGCTCAAAGTAATTAAACACATTGAGTACTGTTAACTTAAATAATTGCAATTAGGTCAAATTAATAGACCTTTTTGAGTATTCAGAACTTTTTGGTATTTTAAGTAATCGTGAGTACATAAGTAACAATAACCGTCACCTTAAAATTCCACCAAGTAAAACTCTATAGAGCACTGGTGGCTCAGTGGTAAGTGTTTCACCTGCCATGTGAACGGCCCGGGTTCAATCCCCGGGCCGGCTTGTCTGATGTGGTGACTGCAGCAACTATTTATTTGATTTGCAACAAGTTCAACAAAATCAAAAATGTATAGTTCTCTTTACTTAAAATTGGAAACATCATCACTTAAAAAATGTATATAACTTATTACAGTATACATAGCACTTTTTTTGCGTCATGGCATTTTTTGTTCAATGTGGGTGATGCAGAGCATGTGGGAAAGGCAACTGTGTGTAGAGCTGTTCGCACAGTATGTCTGGCACTTAAACACTTTTTACACACACCATAAACCCGATTAAGTTGGAAAAACTCAAAAAATTTTAGGTAATCAGTTACATAATTTTTTTTAAGTAATGATGTTTCCATTTTTAAGTAAACTATAATTAAAAAAAAAATGTTGTTGTAGGGAATCGAACCCAGGTCTTTCGCACGGTAGGCGAAACCACTAGAGTTTCGGTAGGCGAAACTCTATAGAGTTTAAGAAGGTGGAATTTAAAGGTAACGGTTACTGTTACTTACGAACTTACAATTACTTAAAATATCAAACGGTTCTGAATGCTCAAAAAAGTCTATTAATTTGACCTAATTGCAATTATTTACGTTAACAGTACTCAATGTGTTTAATTACTTTGAGCATTAGGGTTTACAGTGTATAATAAAAGGGAAGCCGATGTCAAATGTGCTATTTAATACTCTCACGGATTTACTCTGTCCATTATTTTTTGCCAATCCAACTCTCTTTCTTTAGCTGATGCAGCCGTATTGCTTTTTTCATTATTATTGGCTTGAATTCTTCATATGCTGCATTTAAACCTCCATCTCCGCCTCTGTGAAGTATGCCGCTCTCTTTTTTTCACTTTGATTTTTACCATTTTGAAATCGGCGATCCATTGAAAATGTCTTTACGTATGCACCGTGCAAGTGCATTAACTCTGGGTAACCAGTAGGAGGTTGATTAAACTTACTCTTCTCTGGGGTTTTGGAACCGACATACTCATGGTATGAGGGTTTGGGGTAAATCAACCCTGAGGTTAAGTTTTACCAAATGGTAAGTTAACCCAGCTTTCTGGAATACCCCCCAGGTTTCTGAAGCTCTACAGAATATTCTGGACGGTGTTAGGAGTTTATCTTTTATTCAGAACAACACTCCGACAGAAGCGGGTGTGTTTTAAAGAGTATTTGCTCTACCGGAGGAGGAGAATCCAGCAAGCTGCTACCATGGGTGAGTTATTAAGTCTCATATAATCCTTATTCTGATAATATAAATCTCATCTCATTTTATTTTTAAACACATAGTTTAGGGTAGCACGTAGAAAACACTGCTATTTGGGCTACCATACTGCCTGATGTAGCTTAGCACAAACCTGCTAGCTCCCGGTGGCTGAAGCTAATGCCTTACTGATGCTTGTCAGTATCAGCTGTGGTGCAGGGGCGGATTTAGAAAATTATTCATGGGGTGGCAAGGGGGTGGCAAAATTATGAGGGGTGGCAACACTGAAGCAAGCATCCTTGCAAGGTTTTTGTGGATTTAAGGAACGCTGTTTCTTATTCAGTGTATACACTAGGGTGCACATTTTTACACTGTCCTATAAAAATGAAATACAATAATACTTATATTAAAATGTTACAGTACAAAACATTTAACACTTAATCGTTCATGTACAGCTACTACTGCAGCAACCTTTGTCTAAAGGTTTTTTTAGGCATATCTCAACAATATATATTAAAGAAAACTGAATGTAACCAAGATAAGCAAAGTTAAGCATATATTGAGCTGTTTCTTTAAATGATTATAGGTTAAATAAATCAAATAGGTTGTGCTTATTTTTTATTTATGTCAAAAAATATTTGAAAAGCACAATGAACAATATACCATGGTCACCTGACAAACAGGGTGCTGCTGTTTCAAGCTCTCTTTCAATATCTGAGCTCTCTTCCTCTCTTAACCTTTTTTCTTCCACCTCTTCACTCACTTCAGGCTGGATATCTTCTGCTTCTTCAAATCTTTCTAGCTCTTTGCCATCAGTTTATATATTTCTTTCTTCCAACACTCCATCCCCTCCTCTGTCTTCTGTGTTCCACAACTTCTTTTGTACTCTTTTCTATCTTATCTGCACCTTTCACAGTATCTGAGTATCCTTTCTTTTCATAGTATCCTGGGAGATGCAACAAGTATAAAGTTTAGACTTTATTGCTTTTCAAACATACACTACACTGAACAATTTTGACTAACAAGGCTAACAAGGTAATAAGGCTAAGTATTAAAAGTAATTCAGTACCTGGATTTGTTTCTCAACTTCAGCATATCGATGGACTGGACACGGCCAAATGCGTTGTTGTCACGTGACGTCAGTTATCAAAGGTTCAGACAATTGTTAAGATTCAAGCTACTGAACTGAACAATATACAGTACTTTTGAAAAAAGTTACCAGTTAAGCTGTTAGTCATTAACCCGTAATATACGCGAAGATATCAAAAAACGGTTTGTTAAAAGTCATTTTGATTGAGTCATTTGTGTGTGTGTGTGTGTGTGTGTGTGATGATCTCGCTGCACTAAATGTCTTTCATTCACTTAAACAAAGCAGTTCATAAGTATCGTATGTTCGGACTATGCCTTAATAGAAAGACGAGATTCTTTTATTTATGGATATTGTAGCGGGAAGAAAGAGTAACAACGGAAATACAGGTGAACAAACTCCAGAGGGTGGTTTTATTGAACAATTTATTTTTATCAGCGACGCTGATAGATGATTGGGACTTTTTAAACAAACCTAGTTACAATGCTACGGGGTTGCGAATCTAAAAATGGGCTAATAACACTTACTTCCGGTGCTGCAGAGAGCTTTGCGGCACAAGCAAGACGTGACACATTAAGAAGTCAAAAACAAACAAAAGTGTATTAAGTGAAAAAAACAACAAACAAACAAACCAGGTGCACCAAAAACACCAAAAACAAAAACAATATATACAAATATAAACATTGTGTGCGCGTGTATGTATGAGTGTCCATGTTTTATTGTTTGTGTGTGATGGATGTAGGCTGGGAGAGATGGCTCGGTCTCACTGGTAAAAGATGTTCAGTCCAGGAGCACGAGAAAACGGAACGGAGGGTATTGATTGTGTCCACAACAGATTAATCTACCTGGGAAAAGTAATCCAGTGGCTGCGGCAAACAAACTCTCTCTCTTAGAAACAGCGCTTGTATATATTGTTTTTTAAATCCACATCTTTCCTCCCCGAAGCCTTTGCAGATTCCGCTTTTAAGTCGGCTCACGTGATTCAGGAAACTCTTTTATTTTTAGAACACTAGGACACTAGTGCTAGGGTGGCAAATGGGTGGCTTTTTCTTAGGGTGGCAATTGCCACCCCGTGCCACCCTGGTAGATCCGCCCCTGCTGTGGTGTAAATACTCCAATTTATTTTACCCAGTTTTGGATACATTTAGCTTACGGTAGCTATTTGGTTCAGTTTTTGGTTAGCTTATGACACTGCTATTTATGATGTTATTTAGCACAAACACTTTAGCTCCTGGTGGCTAAAATACTGCCTCATGTAGCTTATTGATATTCAGATATAAGAATAAAAAGACCCCCGCTTTTTTATTTGTTGTACTGTAACAAGCAGTTGCCTAGTTACGGGCTTCCGGCCTGCGGGTGTGCTGGGGGAGCCGTTTACTTTAAAAGCAATAAAAGAAGGAGAAAGGCTGGGATTAGATAACAGCAGCCATTACCCCAGCCGAAGCTCCCTCTCCTTTCTGGGACACATCATATCGGCTGAAGGCATAAAAACCGAAGAAACCAAGGTGGCGGCGATACAAACTTACCCCATTCCCTGCAACCTGAAGGAGCTACAGCGCTTCCTAGGTCTGGCTTGTCGGTTCATTCCCTACTTCTCAGAGCGTGCTGCTCCTTTACACACTCTGAAGAAGAAAGGAGCCAAGTGGGTGTGGACCCCTGAATGCCAGTCAGCCTTTGAAGACCTGAGAACAGCTCTTCAAAACACACCGGTTTTAACAGCTCCAGACTTCAGCCACCCCTTCAAGGTGCAGACAGACGCCAGCAACATCGGCCTGGGTGCAATACTCACCCAAGATCACGAAGATGGGGAACATGTGATCGCCTACGCCTCCCGGCTGCTACATGGTACGGAAAGCAGGTATTTAGCATCAGAGAAAGAATGTTTGCCTGTGGTGTGGTCTGTGGAGAAATGGCGTCAGTATCTGGAAGGCAAAGCTTTTACCATCATCACAGACATTGCTGCTTTAACCTGGGTTTTTAATCAGCCGAACCCCTCCTCACGTCTAACCCGCTGGGTACTCAGGCTGCAGGCGTTTGATTTCGTAGTTCAGTACCGTAAGGGGCAATGCAACATCGTTCCTGTCACAGCGCTGGGAGGGAGAAACCACGAAAGCCCATCTGGCAGTACACCGAGGCAACGGTTTGCCCTGTGACTGGGAGGAGCTGGAGAAGGCCCAGAAGGCGGATGAGACGCCTCATACACTGTGGAAAGAGGCATGGTTAGATTCTGATGTTAAAAAAATACATTACTGCATAATAAATCAATTTCTCTATCAGCAGATCCCCAAACAGTGTAGTCTCCTACAGCTGGTCATCCCAACATTTCTGCGACCGCAATTTCTACAATACACCCATGACAACACTCTCAGCGGTCATCTGGGGCGGATGAAGACCCTGAGGAGGCTGCTGGAGGTCGCCTACTGGCCAGAGATACGCCGAGATGTCTAGGAATATTGTAAGAACTGTGTTACCTGTCAAAAATACAAACCTCGCATTAGTAAGCTGGCGGGATTACTACAAAGAACACCTGGTTTTATGTTGGGGGTGGATCTCATGGGTCCTTTTTCACGTTCATCCCGGCTCAACGAACATCTACTGGTGGTCGTGGATTACTGCAGCAAGTGGGTCGAGATGTTTCCTTTAAGGACAGCAAAGGCTCACAACATAGCCAACATTTTAACTAGGGAAATTTTCACACGGTGGGGCACTCCAGCTTACCTGGTTTCTGATGGGGTCCGCAATTCACGTCCCAGCTACTCAACTCAATCTGTCGGCAATGGGGCGTCACCCAGAAGCTCACCACCGCATACCATCCCCAGACCAACATCACAGAACGGACTAACCGGACATTAAAATTCATGATCGCAGCATTCATCAAAGAAAACCACAAGCAGTGGGACCAATGGCTTCCTGAGTTCCAATTTGCTATCAGTACACTGGGACGCAAGCTAAAGGAACCACTGGAGAGAATGCTGCATCGCACCATCTCACCTTACCATCCTGGCTATTCCACAGTGGAGCGTCAGGAAGCTCTGTTCCAGGTTGTACGGAGCAATGTGGCCCGTGCCCAGGAACGCCAGGGAAAATACTACAACCTCAGGCGACGAGCTGCCACATACAATGTGGGCGACCTTGTGTGGGTCCGTGCTTTTCCTCAGTCTGGGGCAGAGGACTCGCATATGGCCAAACTAGCTCCGAAATGGAAGTGACCAGCTAGAATCATCAAGGCTCTTAATAAGGTTAACTATCAGGTGCAACTGATTAGCCAAGCTGGACCTTTCACGGTCCATGTAGTTAATCTAAAGCCTTTTTTGCGGCAAAGTCACGCCTTCTTCCGAGGGGGAGGGGGTGTAACCAGCAGTTGCCTAGTTAAGGGCTCCCGGCCTGCGGGGGCGCTGTGGGAGCCGTTTACTTTAAAATCAATAAAAGAAGGAAAAAGGCTGGGCCTAGGTAACAGCAGCCATTACCCCAGCCGAAGCTAAAGCCGAAGCTAAAAGCTAAAGCTACTCCGGGTTGATTTACCCCAAACTTGCATACCATGAGTATGTCGGTTCCAAAACACCGACAAAAAGAGTATGCTTAATCAACCTCCTACTGGTTACCCAGAGTTAATGCGTGTACACGGTGCATACATAAAGACATTTTCAATGGATCACCGATTTCACAAGTCAAAATGGAAAATCAAAGTGAAAAAAGAGAGCGGCATACTTCACAGAGGCTGAGTTGGAGGTTTAAATGCAGCATATGAAGAATTCATGCCAATAATAATGAAAAAAAAGCAATACGGCTGCATCGGCTAAAGAGAGAGAGTTGGCTTGGCAAAAAATACTTTTTAGTTTTTCCAACTTAATTGGGTTTACGGTGTGTGTAAAAAGTGCCAGACATACTGTGTGAACGGCTCTACACACAGTTGCCTTTTCCACATGCTCTACATCACCCACATTGTACAAAAAATGCCATGACGCAAAAAAAAAAAAAAAACGAAGTGCTATGTACACTGTAATAAGTTACATAAATTTTTTAAGTGATGATGTTTCCAATTTTAAGTAAACAGAACTATAATTTTTTTAGTTTGTTGAACTTGTTGCAACTCTTACCACTTTCCACCTCTATAGAGCACTGGTGGCTCAGTGGTAAGTGTTTCGCCTACCGTGTGAAAGACCCGGGTTTGATTCCCAACAACAATTTATTTAAAAAAATATATATAGTTTACATAAAATTGGAAACATCATTACTTAAAAAAAATTATGTAACTGATTACCTAAATTTTTTTTAGTTTTTCCAACTTAATCGGGTTTACGGTGTGTGTAAAAAGTGCCAGACATACTGTGTGAACGGCTCTACACACAGTTGCCTTTTCCACATGCTCTACATCATCCACATTGTACAAAAAATGCCATGACGCAAAAAAAAAAAAAAAAACGAAGTGCTATGTACACTGTAATAAGTTACATAAATTTTTTAAGTGATGATGTTTCCAATTTTAAGTAAACAGAACTATAATTTTTTTAGTTTGTTGAACTTGTTGCAACTCAAATAAACAGTTGCTGCAGTCACCACATCAGACAAGCCAGCCCGGGAATCAAACCCAGGCCGTTCAC
The DNA here is from genome assembly GCA_011419295.1 of Clarias macrocephalus. Classification (NCBI taxonomy): domain Eukaryota; kingdom Metazoa; phylum Chordata; class Actinopteri; order Siluriformes; family Clariidae; genus Clarias; species Clarias macrocephalus. Next base: position 16,229 of record JAAGKR010011857.1, read on the forward strand.
ATGGCAGGCGAAACACTTACCACTGAGCCACCACTGAGCCACCAGTGCGCTACAGCAGTTTAGTTGGTGGAATTTTAAGATGACGGTTACTGTTACTTACATACTCACGATTACTTAAAATATCAAAAAGTTCTGAATACTCAAAAAGGTCTATTAATTTGCAGTTTAATTGCCTAATTGCAATTATTAAACAGTCGTTAATGTCTTTAATTACTTTGAGCATTAGCGATAGGTTGTATTGCATCTGCTGAAAGTTGGCCACATTGAAGTCATGATCATGGCAGGGAATATAGACCTTCAGCATCATGTCTGAAAGACGAGAAATCATGAATCATGCAGGAAAGAAAATCGCAACATGTATACAATGCATACAATTTATTAAGGAAAGCAGACCCTCTTTTATTTATGCATATAATATAGGCTCATTTGGATCTTGAGTTACAGGTGCACAATAAATAGTCTATCGCAATTATATGTCGAGATGAAGAAGTAATTATGCAATGTATTAAACAGCTTTGTTTATGAAAGTCTTTGCTTTCACCAAATTTGTCACAATTACATTTCTTCATTTAAAAAAAATATAGATCAGGATATGTATTCAAACCAAGAAATTATTAATATACTATGTAGCACATGCTGTAGGTAGGCTGAGTTTCATATGCATGGAAAAGCCTCTATTATGTGTAGTGATAGTTTCACATAATACCATTGTCCTGAGCTCCTAAGAACTGGTCAACATTTTACCATTTAAAAAACCTGATATCCAATAAACACCATGAGTAAATGATTATGATTGTGATTATTGTTTCTGAAGTGCTAATAAGATAATTAATGTACTACTCATGTATAATTATTAGTCATGATCTAGTTGTGAATGTTGACAGGACTCGAGCCGTACATGTGATCTGCTCTGCCCTTAATAGCAGCCTGTTTCTTTGTCTGTGTAACTGAAAAAGATCAATTCAATGTAGCTGCATCAAAGCAGTATTGCCTGAAATGCTCAAATCATTCATACAGATCGATTAAACCTGGGCTGCTTGTGCTTGTTATAGGGAAAAATCTTCTCTCTGGGGTTTGTTGTTGAAGCATAAATAACATTGATGTAGACTAAATCAGAAATACTCAGGAGGTGATAGTTGATGGTTTATGACTCCCATGTTCAATTTTAATTCTAAACACATAATCAGTGTTTTTTAATTAAAGAATAATTTATATTAGATTTAGAATATATGTCATTAGATTAGATTTTCCTGTTCATTATATGAGTGAAATCCAGTCAAAATGACATCTTAGGTTTGTTTTAGAACATAATTGCATGGTGTTTCTACTGAATTGGTCTAGCTGTATGAAAAAAAAAGAATGATAACCATACAATTCCATATGTATAATTACTTTATTATATAGTGTTAACAGCATAACTGTTATTAATGTCCTTAGCACATCATGCTTTTTGCTTGACTGCAAAATGCTCTAAAATCTATAAAATAGAATCAGTTGGGATGTTGGTCTATTTAAAGAAACAACCCAGTTTTCTGAGTAAATCTGAAATCTGTTTATAATTACCCTTACTCAATAGACTCCATAGAGAACCAATATGTGCTACTTTTTTCTGTTACATGGCCCATTAGGGTATTGTAAATACCCCACAGTATCATCTGCAGTGTCACATAAAAAACACTCAGGGCAAGCTGGTGGATGTAAGGAAAAAGTATTTCAAAAGACCCCAGGTCCTTGTTTGATCTGGAGTTATTTTGTCATCATGATGCAGCATAGGATTTTTTGTGTTCTTTAGCCGTGACCTCAAACCATGGCTTACGGCCCCAAGAGCAGGGCAGCGTGGGAGATCTGGAGTGGGAAGCAAATTCTATTTTT
>JAAGKR010011858.1:0-15631 GCA_011419295.1 Clarias macrocephalus
AACATCTGTACATTTGCACGAAGACTTTTTTTTGTCTGCACACATCCGCATACAGTGCGTGACATCAGCTGCATTGTGTGTGCGCGTGTGTGTGTGTGCGTGTGTGTGTGTGGGGCGGGGCCCAGGGAGAGGGTGTTTCCCCAGTGTGATCACATCCAGCAACAATGTTCATTTTTCTCCTGAATTTCTTTGTCCAAAATACAAGCAAATGATGCACACATGAAACTGTACTAATATTGACATCGGGTCCAGCTACAACAGGGTGCTCTCCAAGTGCGCGCACACACACACACACACACACACACACACACACACACACACACACACACACACACTCCCATAGATGCAAAAACACTCCAAAAACAACAACGCTTTCCCCCAATTAGTCATGTGTAAGCAGCGCACTTGGACCCTTAAAGTAAAAATAAAACAATAGTTAAGTTGCACAATGTGTGTGTGTGTGTGTGTGTGTGTGTGTGTGTGTTGTTCACTCAGTGATGAAATACCTGATAATTAATACAATATGATAATTTGTGTGTAAACATTCTGCCCAGATTTTGTAAGTTTTCTCGTGTGCATTGATAAATGCCAAACATCCATAAATAACCAAGTGTGCGTTCACAAAGTAGCCACGCCCACAAAACTCCACCAAACCTCACAGAGAGCTGAAAATGACGAAAGGGCACATCCTGATCACGAAGTGTGCTCAATCTCCTGCTAGTCATTAATTCCTGTTTTCCCAGACTAGACGTCATGATCACTTATAAGGTCACATGACTTACTCACAATGGCATATTCGAGTTAGAAGGGGAGAGATGGGCAATTTTAGAGTTTAATACTCCGAATTTTCGAGTTTTAAATTGAAATTTTTGAAAAAAGAAAAATCGAAATTTTCAAGAAAAAAAACCTTGACATTTTTGTGTTTAAAACTGAAAAATTTTTTTTTTTTTTTTTTTCTATTTAGGAAGGAAACCACGTTTACACTTTGCAAGGTTGGGCTGATATCACTTGTTTTGCGTTATACCTGGAGTGGAAGATCTTATCAAACTCTACTTTTCTCTTGGATTTATCTACGAGAAAATACTTGTTATTTTAGCCCAGAATGTGTTTTAACTCAAGTTTTAAACTCAAAAGTTTTGAGGGTTTTTTTTTCTTATAAATGTGCATTCTTGAAAAAAAATTAAAATTTACAGTAATTTTGTTTTTTTCTCCAAAATTTCGATTTTCAACATGAATGTTTTTAACTCAGAAATTCTCCGCCCTCCCCATCCAAAAAATTTTTAAAACCCATATTGGATCTTACAACCGTCTTTAAATAATTGTTATTTGCACAAATCGATCATCCAGTATTATACTGTATATTGTATAAAAGCACCACCATCAAACTTCCTACATGAACATTACTTCACTACTACTATACTACTTTGTTTTTGCACTACTGTATCTACACTATACTCAGGATCTTCCCACCTTATTTTATCCTATTTAATCACAAGCAAAATGTTGTGTAATTACTGTGTAATTAATTGTACAGTGTTTTATGTTTGTCTGTACTCTGAGAGCTCCAAACAGCCGGAACCAAATTCCTTGTGTGTCTTTGGCCTTAATACGCTCTCATACTTACGTATTGAACCATACATTCATAATAACGTTCGAGTTGTATTTCAGAGCCAAAACAAAAAATAACAGAAAGATCAACTGATGGTCACCTGATGACGTACTGGAGTAACCTAGCAACTGATTATTTTTGTCAGTTATATTTGTTCAAAATAATATTAGAAAATTTATTCAAAAGAGAAACAAGCGTGTGGAAGTGGATACAGAATGTAATGAGTATATTAATGTGCAGGAGTTTGATTTGTTATCATAACGTAATTACCTCAGAGTGTGTGAATGGGATTCCACCTGGATTTGGTGGCGTTTGCTAGTGCTAGCATTAGCATTAGCATTAGCTCATGCAGTGCTTCTGACGATGCTGTGGAATATGCTGCGCTTCTAGGAAACGTTAACTAATAATGACATTTCAAGAGTTCTAATTAATAGCTAACTAGCCGAATAGCAAATAGCGTTAAATGGAAGCTAATGCACAAGCCTTTGTATCTCGCGTTAGCCGTGAGGAGAACAACATGAATGATTCAGAGGCGATTCAGAACGACCTATAAGCGATTACTAAGGAGACAGTGTGTTGTTTAAGATGACTAAGCTTACAGTTTAACACATGTTTTTGATTAAAATGCTTCTGTGGCTGGTTTCAGTGAGTTCTGGCACTGACATCAGGTGAGTAACGTCAATTTTGTCATCCAGAAGTGAGTGGAACCATGACAGACAGACAGACATTGTGCTAATTCAATAATCGTCAGTAAACAAGAATGATCTATATTCATAAACAAGAAGGGTTCGAGAAGATCATAATGAGGAACTAATAGAGAATGATGTCTTACAGTATGTCTAATTAGAGAATGATGTGAAATGTACTGGCGGCATGGTGGCATAGTGGTTAGCACTGTTGCATTGCACCTCCAGGGTCCAGGTTCGATTCCCAACCCAGGGTCTGTGTAGAGTTTGCATGTTCTCCCAGTGCTTGGTGGGTTTCCTCCCACAGTTATGTAGATTATGCTAAATGTTGTTCTCAAGTGATCTGGATCTGTGTGTGTGTGTTACCTGAGATGGATTGGCACATTGTCCCGGGTGTTTCCCGCCTCATGCCCTAAGTCTCCTGGAATAGGCTCCAGGCCCCCTTTAAACAGGATAAAACAGTATATAGACGATGAGTGATGAAGTGGAATGTACTTTTCACAAAAAAGGGGTGAAGGAACTCAGAAAGAAAACAAAAAGGCACATATTCAGACAAAATCACTTAGAGATGTGTATCTGCTACTTCTGCTCTGTAAAGCTTCATAACGGCTCTAATCTGAGGTGCTGGTTGTTAATTGGTGATTTCTGAGGCTGGTGACTCTAATGCTGCTGATTCTCCTCTGCAGCAGAGGAAACATTTTGGTCTCGCTTTCCTGGGAAGGTCTTCATGAGAGACAGTTTCATCATGGAGCTTGAAGGGTTTTACAAACGCACCCGACACACAAAACTGTTCTTGCAAAAACTGTTCCAGAACAGCCGACCTTCATGAGTGAAACCAGCTGAATTACATCATTACTTAATTACCTTAAATGTCATATGTGTTATTTTATAGTTTGGGGGAAAAAATGTAGTATGTATTGTTCTAGAATCTAGAAAATTAATCAAAACTTTTGTCCAAACTTCTGTTTCTATACACAATCATAAAACACACAAAAAGGACATTCATATGGTTCATGTTGAATGGACGAGTCATGTACTGAGAGTTTCATAATTTCATAATGAGAAATTTCATAATGTCCAAGTTTGGGAATCTTTTCCGTAATTTACAAAGCACAATTACTTTTGCTCTAATCCTGTGTCTTGCTGAATCTTAACCTACAAATTAATTCCTGAATCAGCTTTTACTACTTCATCGCTAAATCCAAATCTTATCCAGATTTCCGTGAAGCTGTGCGGTGACGATATCTGTACAAAGTTTTAGTGTCCGAGTTCCTGCACGCTGCGCCGTGAGATGGTGAAAGTGTGCGTGTTTGTTTTGCGCGGGAAGTAAACATGGGTGTGAAACTCCGTCCTTGCTTGACTCCTCAGCGTTCCTGCCCTGCTTCCTTTCAGTTTATTTCCACACGGTGACTAATAAAAGGAAAGTGCTCAGATGTTCTCCAAAAACTCTCTCTCTCTCTCTCAGCAGTTGGTACATATGAAGAAAACCATGGTAATCTCTGCCGGGCATCACTCATCCCTCGCTCCAAACCATGGGAACGAAACTTAACTAAACATCGTCATCCATGACGGCAATGTCTCAAATAAAACTCCATTTATTTGTAATAATTGTTTTCCTTCACAAACACACGAACTCCCACACACGCAGTCACACACCCTTTTACAGGAGAGAGCACATGTTCCGTACAGTTTAATAATAAAACACTGACTCATCCCTTGGCCTTGTCAGAAGGTAGGGCAGCCACACTTCACTTACTGCCTCGGTGGAAAAAAAAAAAATGTTCTTCATGTCAGAGCTCCAACTTTGAGCTTCACATCTGCGCTGGCGAACTTCCTGTTGCATTCTCCGCACTCAAACACCAGTCTGGTTGCTTCCTGTGGATCAGTCCCCAAATAAAGGAACAAACAGAGCAACGCAGGACAACGCAGGACATATACAGTACATGCTCTCAGACTGTTTACACCATCAAAACCCTTCCTCGAACTCCTACACCTTCACTCTGGGCAAAGGAAAGCAGTTATTTGTGTAAAATTCTGGTTCACTCTGAAGAAAAAGTGCTAATGACACCCTTTACGATCAACTGATGCAGCTTGAGGTTTAATTTCCCCCAACATTATATAACTTACACATCCTATACGTCTTGTAACCAAAGCTACAGGAGATGAAGTGTTGAGAATACGAGTGTGTATGAGCATTCTGAAAGGAGCAGGTGGAACAGTGTTGTCTTAAATGATTATTTGACTCTGTTGCATCCTTTTACAAAATACTCCTCTTCTTTGTGTTTCTGCTGTTCCCTTTCAGGGGTCGCCGCAGCGAATCATCTGCCTCCATCTAACCCCATCCTCTGCATCCTCTTCTCTCACACCAACTAACTTCATGTCCTCTCTCACTGCATCCATAAATCTCCTCTTTGATCTTCCTCTAGACCTCCAGCCTGGCAGTTCCAACCTCAGCATCCTTCTACAGATCTACTCATAATCTCTGAACACGTCCAAACCACCTCAATCTGGCCTCTCTGACTTTATCTCCAAAACATCTAACATAGGTTGTCCCTCTGATGGGCTCATTCTTGATCCTATCCATCCTTGTCACCCCCAAAGAGAACCTCAACATCTTCATCTCTGCTACCTCCAACTCCGCCTCCTGTCTTTTCTTCAGTGCCGCTGTCTCTAAGCCGTAGAGCATCGCTGGTGTCACCACTGTCTTGTACACCTTTCCTTTCATTCTCACTGATACTCTTTTATCACACAATACACCTAACACCTTTTTCCACCTGTTCCACCCTGCCTGTCACCACCTTTTCACACTCTATGTTGCTCTGGCGCATTGACGAAAAGTACTTAAAGTCCTGCACCTTCTTTACCTCTGCTCCCTGTAGCCTCACCGTTCCACTTAGGTTCATCTCAGAATACACACATGTATTCTGTCTTGCTGTGGCTAACTTTCATTCCCCTGCTTTCCAGAAGGTACCTCCACCTCTCTAGATTTTCCTCCACCTGTTCCCTGCTCTCGCTACAGAGCACAATGTCATCTGCAAACATGAAGACTCCTGTCTAACCTGGTCATCCTGTCCATCACCAGAGCAAACAAGAAGGGGCTCAGAGCCGATCCTTGATGCAGAGCCACGTCCACCTTGAACTCTTCTGTGACACCTACAGCACATCTCACCACTGTCTTACAGCTCTCATACATGTCCTGCACCACTCTAACATACTTCTCTGCCACTCCAGACCTCCTCACACAATATCACAGCTCCTCTCTCGGCACCCTGTCGTACGCTTTCTCTAGCTCTACAAAGACACAATGCAAGTCCTCATTACCTTCTCTGTACTTCTCCATCATCATCCTCAAAGAAAATACTGCATCTATTGTACTTTTTCTAGGCAAAAAATCATATTGCTGCTCACAAATGCTCACCTCTGGCCTTAACCCTAGCTTCCACTACTCTTTCCCAAAGCTTCATTGTATGGCTCATCAGTTTTATTCCTCTGTAGTTGCCACAGCTCTGCATCTCCCTTGTTCTTAAACATCGGCACTAATACACTTCTCCTCCATTCCTCTGGGATCCTCTCACTCTCCAAAATCTTGTTAAACAGACTAGTCAGAAACTCTACTGCCACCTCTCCTAAGCACTTCCATACCTCCACAGGTATGTCATCAGGACCAACAGCCTTTCCACTCTTCATCCTCTGTATCGCCCTCAATCATACTGATTTTTGCTACTTCCTGCTCCACTACACTCACCTCTTCTACTCTTTCATTTCCCTCATTCATCAACTCTTCAAAGTACTCCTTCCATCTTCCCATCACACTTCTGGCACCCGTCAGTACATTTCCATTCCTATCTTTAATCACTCTAACATGCTGCACATTCTTTCCATCTCTATCTCTCTGCCTCGCCAACCTGTACAGGTCCGCCTCTCCCTCCTTACTGTCCAATCTAGCATACAAGTCCTCATATGCTCTTTGTTTGGCCTTTTCAGCTCTATCCTCGCCTTACGCTGCATCCCCCTGTACTCCTGTCTACTACCTTCAGTCGTTCTTCTTAGCTAACCTCTTCCTCTGTATACACTACTGGATTTCCTCGTTCCACCACCAAGTCTCCTTAACCACTTTCCCCTTTCCTGATGATCCACCAAGTACCCTCCTTCCTGTCTCCCTGATCACATTGGCTGTAATTGTCTAGTGAACTGAAAGCACCTCCTGATCACTCATGGCCTGTCTCAACTCCTACCTGAAAACGCCACAACATTCTGCTTTGTTCAACTTCCACCACTTTGTCCTCTGCTCTGCCCTTGTCCTCTTCACCAGGGTCATTTTACACACCACCATCCTGTGATGGATCACTGATCTCTTTCAGATGATAACTTTGACGGAAGATGTATTCCACCTGAGTGATTTTTTCTGTTTTCACCTCCAGAACATTCCTTACAAACCTCTCTTTCAGGATAACTCCTACTCCTTTTCTTTTCCTATCCACACCATGGTAAAACACCTCGAACCCTGATCCTAAGCTTCTAGCCTTGCTACCTTTCCACCTGGTCTCCTGAACACACAGTATATCCACCTTCCTTCTCTGCATCATGTCAACCAACGCTCTCAACATTCCAAGTCCCAAGTCCCTACTGTCACTTCTAAACTCTTGCCTTTCCTCTTCTCTCTCTCTGCCTACGAACACGCCTTCCTCCTCTCCTTCTTTGACTAACATTAGCCCCATTTCCACCGGCACCCTGAAGGTCAACAGCACCGGTGACTGATACGACTGAAGTCCTGTTAATGATTCGCATGGTTGATTTGGCAAATGTTTTACGGCGGATGGCCTTCCTGCCACAAAGGGAATGCAACAAAAGAATTTATTTTGCAAAATACTCCTAAAATCCCCAAATCTCTTTTGATTTGGGTTGAATAAACTTTAAAAACTGTAAAAAAAAAAAAAAAAAAAAACTGTTTTACAACTTTTAAAGGTTTTAAAATTACGCTTCTGTGTTTATTTATTTATTTTATTTTATTTTATTTTTCCCTCTTTAGGCTATAGTTGTGTACTTTTATTCTTTTATGATGTTTATGTGGCTGTACAGCACTTTGGTCAGTCTTGTGGCTGTAGTAAATGTGCTATATAAATAAACTAATAAACTAAACTAAACTAAACTGAACTAAAATTGTAACAGCTATTATAACTGTAAAACGGTTAACTTTTAAAAACTTTTAAAACTGTAAAAGCATTTAAAACTGTTAACTTTTAAAAACATATATTTTTAAAACCTTTTAAAACAAATTTTTTTGTTTAACTGTAAAAGCTCTTAAAACTGTAAAAAAAAAACTATTTTAACTTTTTAAACTTTTAAAACCATAAAAAAGCTTTTTTAACTTTTACAACTGTAAAAATTGTTAATACTTTTAAAACTATTAGTTTAAAAAAATTGTTAATTTCTTTTTATTTAAAACTGTAAAAACTTTTTACAAATAAAGATTGTACAAACTGTTAAAGCTTAAAAGTTAAAACTGACTCATTCACTCGCTCACTCATTCTCTATAGTGTACAGTATGTCCTGTACAGGGGGGGGGGGGGGGGTCTGGAGTCTATTCCAGGGGACTCGGGGACTAGGCGTGGTACACTCTGGACAGAGGGCCATCGCATGGCACAAGAACACACACACACGCTCACACACTCACACACTCACACACAGTGGGCAGTTTGGACACATCAGGCAGTGTACTCTGCATGTCTTCAGTCTGTGGGAAAACTCTTCATACTGTAAAAAGTAAGTAAGTAAATATTCCTGTGGATTTCCCCTGCATTACTTGACGATAAAACCCTGAAATCTGAATCTGTATCTCGAGTCACGGCCGCACATCATGTCACATCTGTTCAGTACGCTCAAATCAGTGTGTTCAAATACGCCACACACACACACACACACACACACACACACACACACACACACACACACACACACACACAGGGGGTGAAGATTAAATTTCGCTCTGTGCTGAGATTGGGGATGAGGCTGGAGAATGATATAAGAAAAAGAAAACCCCTGAATGTAATGGGTCCGTGCTCGAGTGTAGACTCAGTCAGGCGTGTGAAACTTTTCTCCCTTTAACACAAAGATGATGGATAGCAGACAGATGTTAGACAGAGAGAGAGAGAGAGAGAGAGAGAGAGTAGCTGTATGGCATGCTGGTTTAATATGAAAGATATTTATTCATTAAAAACTGCCCTTTTTCATCTCAGGCAACAGTTATTTTCATCATTTTCTTCCTGCATTTTGTACTTTTTTTTTTTTTTGCATAAAACATAAAACTAGTGAACTAGCCTCCATGCTTATGTCGCAATATTAACAATATTATTATAACAATATAATAATATAATTATTTAGCTATAAATGATTTAGCTGCCATGCCAGGGTAATAAATGTTACAAAAAAATAATTATTAAAAAAAAAAAAAACATACACACCTGTGACTGCTCATACTGCTGCTGGTTATAGTCAAAAACCAACAAATGCAATAATACTTTTCAAATTAAATGTAATAAATCTACTTTAAAATAATGTTAATGTAATTCCCCCCCCCCCCCCCCTTTATTATTATCACATCGTTTTTGTAAGGTTGTTAGACGTTCGTCTGCTAATATTAAAGTGTTTTAAAATGCAAATGTCTGAAATCACTGTCCTGGACGACTTCCCGCGCTGTAGTACAGGATTCTTTTTGCACGCTGCTGGAATATTTGCTGGTTGTGCGACCGAGCACATCGCACTGAGTCATACTTGTTTCTGGAACACAGTTGGTTTGGTGCTTTCCAAACTCGTAGAGCTCAGAGGACCAAAGCAGGCAGTTTGGAACGCGGCGATAAATCTGGCCGGCCGGTTTTAAAGATAGCTGCGTGAGCAGGGTCAGTGATGAGGAAAGCTCAGAGGACACAACAATGGCTGCTTTAATCCCTCGGACGCTGCTGGAACACAAAGTGGGACAGTCTTTTGGACACAGAAACATTTTAGATTCTCAGTGCAATTAGGAGCGAGTAAAGAGCAGGGTGAAAGTGCCCTGGGGTGGGAGACTTTATTCCAGGAAACCCATCCCAGTTTCTTTTCTGTGTGAATCCTGGAGTGGCTTTGTTCCACAGGAAGTCGAGCCAGATATTAATATTACTGTCGCATCTTTAACACGGTTAATGTGATTTAGACTGAAAGAATGCATACAGCTTGTGTACCAAAGTAAGGGTAGCCCCCCCCACCCCCCCCCACCCCCCGCTCTTCCTGGAGTGTTTAAGAGCTCGAGGTTTTCCATGCAGTGTTTAAATATTAGTTTGTTTCTTTATTTCCTGGATGGGTTTCTCCCAGTTCTCCAGTTTCCTCTCACCTCTCAGAAGACAGATTGGTCACCCTAACCCATTATTCCCACCAGGAGTGGCTGCAGCATTACCAAATCAGTGCTCAAATGTCCCAGAACCTCAGATAAAGACAGCCTAGTTTGATTTTTGCCAGAAACCCAAAATCTGTGCAGTCTGCCAGTCGGGTAGCATGCAGAGTCATTCATACCAGGCCAAAAGCCATGTCAAGCTGGTCAGCTTCGGAAACGCTTCCCACAAGATACGAAGCGGTGAAGAATACAGAATCAAAACTGCGTCAGAACTATGATGTCACAGATCTGCTCCCGGTGTAAATCTTGGAGTAAGGCCTTGTCTACAGTGGTACCTCGTCATACCACCTTAAGAGTTTCCAACTGAAGAACTATAATTTTGCAAGAAATTTGCCTCGGTATATGAAATATTTTTGGTATACGAGTGACCAAACCCAACCCAACAGAACTGAGTCACTCATATGTCCAGGAGCAGTGAAAAACTTGTTTGCATCAGTGGAAAGTCATGCATGCGAGTTTACGCATTTTTTGTGAGTTTTTTTTTTTTGCATTTTGTGCAAGGTTACGTGAAGACACAGGACCGTGGGTAACAAGAATGTTATCAAGGATGGTAGCAAGAAGAAAAGGGAGCGCTTTCAGTTTGGTTTTTGAAGCAGCTGGTGCCAAGAGGAATCATAAATCATGTTTAAGTGCGGTTTAATGTTTATTTATTTCATATTTGACTTTATTTATGTGTCTTTTCTGAAATTTTTTTATTGGCTTTATATGCAAAGTGTTGGAAGTCTGTAATATTGGTAATATTATTGGGTGGCTGGACCAGATTATCTGCATTTACTTATTTCTTATTTCATAATACAAAATTTCTCCACTTCGTGAGTCCACATTTATAAGGTGGACAAACAATCCACACACGCAAAATAAAAAAAAAAAATGAAAGAAGAAGAAGTAGTAGAATAATTTCTGCCAAAAAGTCTTGTCGTTGTTATAATGGTCATCGTTTCTTTTTCTTCCTCTTCCGATTTGGAGTTGGAGAAAACATCAAAATGACCACTACTGCCACCATCTGTCTGGTCACTGATATAACATCCATCCATCCATCTAGGAACCTCTGTAGTCCAACTAGGGACCCTGGAGGACAATAGCGACCATTGTATTTATTCCCATTTTACATTTAGCTCCGGTCAACATTCACACAACATACTCACATACTCACATTTCTCAAAAGTATTGACACCCCTATGATAATTTAAATAAAAACATTTCAATGTTTCAGTTATTTATTTATTTACTTATTTACTTTTGGTCAACAGGCTGTTGAATTTAGTCTTGTTGTGTCCCTCATGGTATACTACTACCGCTACTGTTACTACACATTACTGTAGAGTAGTTGAGGAAAAAAAAAACAAAGAAAGAATCACTGCATGTGTTATTCATTTAAAATATCATTTTTTCACACATTTTTATAAAGAGTGCTATTACTTCCCACAACGTACATAACTTTCAGTAATTTATTGCGTTCCAGCAGGTCAGATATGTCTTTCCTTGTCCAATAGGTTTGGCTGATCGGATGTCGGATCCGCTGACATTTGATCAAAATATGTTGGTCAGAAATGTAAGTTATGCGCCGCAGGCCCGTCTGCTCGCTTATCGCCGCTCGGAGTCTTTCCAGCACATTTCTCCCGCCGAGCCTGGATACTGCACACATGTGGTATGTAGAGGAAGTAGAACTCATGAGAAATCTGGATTTGGTAGCGTCTTCAGCTCAGCAGATGTTCTTCAGACGGATGCACGACGACAAGACGTGGAGCCATGCTGGATTCCAGAGATGTCCTGTTTAACGTTTCTATTTAGATCCAGGAAACGGCAGCAGCTTTAGAAATAGATGCTGCATAAGGCCGAGACGCAGCGCTGTGCAGTTTTGGTCTTCTGATCAAATCAGATCAGAAAATGCTGGATGCTTTGCGGAAGAAATAAAAACATGTTGCACACTAATAAAAACTCGTACACACGTGACAGAGGAACTTTTGCACAATCTAAAGCTGCTTTGCATAAGTATACACTCCCCTGCATCTTTTCCGCATTGTGTAATGGATCTAAAATGAATATAATTTAAGTTACATTCATGGCATTCGGCAGACGCCCTTATCCAGAGCAACTTACATTTTCATCTCATTATACATCTGAGCAGTTAAGGGCCTTGCTCAAGGGCTTAACAGGGGCAATTTGCTGGTGGTGGGGTTCAAACCTGTGACCTTCCAGGCTATAGTCCAATGTCTTAACCACTGAGCAAGGGAGTGTGCATCGTGAACTTACGTGAAATGCCTCATAATATTTAAGTGGAGCTTACTACAAAAATATGACATATGAATACTATATGATTTAAAACGATATATGATGCGTAAATATTCACCCTTTTGCAATTATTGACTTCATTTCTTGTGCAATGCTTCTATGAATATTATGGATCCTCAAATTTACGATTATTGTTTATTTATTTATTTTTTTGACAGAATGAACGTCTTTGATGAGCTTCTCCTCCATATCGACTTGCAAACATGATTAAGCGCTATACTGTTTTACAATACAGATTTTTCATCATCATACATATTCGCCATTACAAAGTTATGATATGTTAGAATAAACATTCTCTCCGGGAGAGTGAGGTTAGATTTCTCTTTCATTCTACTGAGGAATGCTTCATATCTTAAAAAAAAAAAAAAAAAAAAAACCTTAGCTGTACATCTCCAGACCTCCAGCAGCTCGATATGAGTTCTATAAACACACACACACACAAACACACACACACACACACAAGCGATCCGGCCCTCATGCCCCTCTATAAACCGTGACTCTGTTAAATGAAACATCGACCCGACACCTGACACCCGACACCGCCCCGGATAAACTCGGTCCCGGCGTCTGATCGGCCAAAATCAACAATGAAGCATCGTTCCTGAGCTCTGAGCTCATTTAAAAGATGAAGCAACACAAGAGAGACGGAGCTGGAGACGGATCTCCTGTGGGATTCGCTCGACTTCATCACCAGCTCGTACATGTGACGGCATGTGAGGGATCGCATCGTATTCCTTCCGTGAGTTCGGCTCATCACTTTTATTAGAGGTTCTCTTTTTTAGGTTGTCCTAGCTTTGCATAAGTATTCACCCCCTGTGTCTTTTCAGTATTGTGTAGAGCTGAAATGGATCTTATAGGGACTGTGTATTGTGAATCTGTGCCTCAGTGTGTGTGTGTGTGTGTGTGTGTGTGTGTGTGTAACATGTATAGGACTGTGTTATGTATAAGTGTTCACCCAATAAATTACCTTCTCTCATAGAAATGTTGTCGATCTCTGTATTAATTCACTTGTTCCTGGAAGAAAACAGTTTGTCTTCAAACAGCATCGTGAAGATGCACGAGCTACCAAACAAGTCTGGAACAGTTTGGATCTGGACCTACTGTAATTGATACAGCACAGCAAGTAGGAAGACGATGACGAGCTGGAGAGAGCTACTGAGCTACTGAGCTACTGAGCGCTAATGAGTGCCTGCAGGCAGCAGTGAAGCATGGTGGAGGGTCCCTGCATGGTTTGTGCTGCATTTCTGCAAACAAAGTTGGAGATTCGGTCAGGATTAATGTTGTCGTCAACAGTGTTGGGGGACGTTACTTTTTAAAGTAACTAATTACATTTAAAAAATTACTGTCGTCAAAAAGTAATCCGTTACATTACTGCGTTACTTTCTGATAAAAGTAACCAGTTCGAGGACTTTTCCACTGCAGAAAATGAAAACTTCTTTGTGCTTCCTCATGCATGTAGTTTTAGTCAAGACCTTTATAATTATTCTACTCAGCCAAGTTTCACTGGCTGTAATCGCGGCTCTACAGCCAATCAGGGGCGTCTGTGAGCTCACGCGAGTGGAAGGATAGCGCGGATAGCGCCGTCGTCCGAGTGTATGTGAGCAAGCAGTTCTGAAAGATGCGGTCGGCTGGCGTCACGTGGTTCGGAGGTAGTAACCTTAATGTGGAGCCCCCTAGTGGCGGGGAGGAATTGGACACGACTAAATTAGGAAGAAAATCGGGGAACAATCACACAAAACTCCTATTTTGAAAGCGTTCTTATTTTACAGCGTTTTCCCCCCAACTGCGACAAACTTTAGCACAGTTCTGTACGTTTTGCAGTTTTCTTTCCTCCTCTTGTGTCCCTTAAGTGACTCGGTACCAGTGAGTACACAAAGTAAATACATAAACAGCTGTTTATGCTCCTACAATTAGTCATTACTTTAAAAACAATTTTTTAAATACCATGTATTTTATGCTGCTAATCATACTTGAAGGTGTGTGTGTGTGTGTGTGTGTGTGTGTGTGTGTGTGTGTGTGTGTGTGTGTGTGTGTGAGAGAGAGAGAGAGAGCGATCGAGCACTAATATAAGCCATAAAAACGTTCCATGCTAAACAGCTGTGCTTTAGGTTACTCATTTCTCCCCAAGACTCACTTTAGCGTTGTGATCTCTGGCACGCTAATGTGCGCCGCGGTTACATTATGCATGCTTTATGAAGTGCCGAGGCCTGTGCTCGCACAATCGTCTGAATGCAGTTTATTATACACACTTATTATACTGTAAATAAACACGATAGAGTCCCAGCACCAGCAAGACAGACAGATCCATCAACAAAATCTAACAAATGGTGTTCGTTCATTTGTTCATTTAACTCTTAGCTAATTAGCCAGTGGTAAATATTACAAGTATTAAACAAGTCCTGTGATAAATATACATTTAACCAGTTACAGTATAAGAATATGAGTTATGAGTTTTGGATGTAGTTCAGTGTATAAACTCATGCAGATACACGTCCAGAGTTTCAGCTCATGTTCACATCAAGCATCTCCGTGACTCCTGTTTGTTGGTGCCGGTTTGAATATTTCAGCATGCTGGCACCACTGAAAGCTTCCACCACGGCCGCGTGAGCGTCTCTGTTTCAAGGTGTTGTGTCTGATGGAACCATGTTGCTAAGGTAACGGTACAGTTGTGCTGTTGTACTGAATATCAGCACTGCTGCGATGTGGTCACACTGAGTACTGAAGAGATCACAGTGATATTCAGATGGTTCCGAGGCGACTCGGAACGACTTTAAGGAGACAGCATGATGTTTAAGATGACATAACGTTATCAGATGTTCTTGCTGAAAGCACCAGTTCAGTGACTGGTTGTGAATGTGCAGCAGCTGCTCTCTCCTCAGTACTGCGGATCGTACAGACCTACTTTGACTCATGGTGCGAGCGACAGTTAGTGTAATTAACCGCTGTAGTTAAAAAAAAAAAAATTATTTAAAGTCATATTTATTGTTGTAGCAACAAGTTAATTCCTTTTCTCACTAACACTATAGCAGCTTTACAATGCCATTCTCTCACCAGCCTCTCTTTATTCTCCTATAATAAAAAAAGATTATGATGTCATCAAACTAACAGCTTCACCTTCGGCTGTTATAAAGCTCTGGCACTGGTAAATGTGACAAAAACAGAAAACTTTCCCGTATCACTGATTTGTTTTATGTGAAGCACAGATGTACTGTTGCTATAGAAACGAATATGCACACGTGTTTCGTAGCTGCGCTGCCGTCCGAGCCGCCGTGAATGGAAACCTTACATCTGTTCGCTATGTTGTTTTTTTTTTCTCCCTGTTTCTGTTTAATCACAGGTTCATATAGACAACGAGAAAATAAAACTTCATGAATCGATAACAAGCGTAAGTGAATTGTAATAAGCAATACATATACTGTATATAATGATCTGTATAGAAAGAGTTGGCACTGTCAGCGAACATTCCTCGCAAAAAAACACTTTGATATAAAACATGTTCATGTGTAAGTGTACATTAAATAACTTCTTTAATGTTTAATGAATTAAAGATGTCGGAATGCGCTCAATCGCTCTCGTTAACGCGCGTTCCAGAGTCAATACGGGTGTAGAGGGTTATATATT
>JAAGKR010011859.1:6591-16591 GCA_011419295.1 Clarias macrocephalus
TTTTACCCCCCCCCCCCCCCCCCCCAGCTTGAACTTCCAACCTTGGACTTGTTGGTTGTAGATCCATTTCTGTTCCTCTTGTCCTTTCTCCATATAATGTTTCATGACACGCAGGTGATCTGTTTGCAGCCATTTGGTGGAGTGCAGTAGGGGATCCACCCTGAGGTTCCTGGTGTGGTTTCAGGTTTGTTTGCATTGTGGAGCAGGTTGACATTATCTCTCACTCACAGTTTTTTATTCTGGTGGTCCAGAACTGTAGAGGTGTAACAGTGCTGTCCTTCAGTACAACGCTGGCAGGAGTGTGAGAAGCGCACAAACTATTGTTCATGTGGTTCAATAATGAACTTTCAGTTTTTTACAAATGTTATACATATTACAAGTGTGTTAAAACATTTCTCTGATGTTATTTTGCCAGATCTGTGAGAGGCACAAATCCTGTATTTGAGTAAAAGTAGAGATGTAGAGATGCCTTGGGTTAAATTTTACTGAGTAAAAGTAAAACTCCTCACTTTACATTTCCACTTGAGTAAAAGTAAAGGTACCCCTTAACATCATCATCCACATTCAGCTGAACAGGGTCATGGACACTTTATTATTATTATTATTATTATTATTATTATTATTACTCAGCTCTTCTTATTTAATCTAGTCGTTTTAGGTGGAAAGGCTGTGATGTCACTCTGAGCACAGATCTGTTAAAATAAGATAAAAAATGTCATTAATCAGAGGCTAATATAAATTCAAATGATCATGAGCAGTTAAAGAGATCTGACTGGCTGTGAAATAGATTTTTTCTTCCTCTTGGAAAACTGTTTAATCAAATTTCCCAGATCTCTGTCTCTCTCTCTCTCTCTGTCTCTCTCTGTCTCTCTCTGTCTCTCTCTCTGTCTCTCTCTCTGTCTCTCTCTCTCTCTCTCTCTCTCTCTCTCTCTCTCTCTGTCTCTCTCTCTCTCTCTCTCTCTCTCTCTGTCTCTCTCTCTGTCTCTCTCTCTCTCTCTCTCTCTGTCTCTCTCTCTCTCTCTCTCTCTCTCTCTCTCTCTCTCTCTCCCTCTTTGATGAATATAAACAAATATTCTGCGTGTTTGGTGTGCAATGCAGTAGATGTACTGAGACTATTAGGTTATGTTCACAGCCAGACTTGCTGGGACTTGCTGGCTCCAGTCTGCATTGCTCTGGTTATACTGGTTTGCAGCTCAGTGACGCTTTGTTGCAGGAGAGCCACCAGTCACTAAGTAAGAATCCTCAGAGCATCTCTGTTATGTCCTGAGGAAATGAGCTGTGTAGGCTCTGTCTTTTTCATTAGTTTATTTTGCTCTGGTCTCACTCTGCTCTGGTCTCTCTGCTCTGGTCTCACTCTGCTCCGGTCTCTCTGCTCAGGTCACTCTGCTCTGATCTCTCTACTCTGGTCTCACTCTGCTCTGGTCTCTCTGTGCTCAGGTCTCTCTGCTCAGGTCTCACTCTGCTTTGGTCACTCTGCTCTGATCTCTCTACTCTGGTCTCACTCTGCTCTGGTCTCTCTGTGCTCAGGTCTCTCCGCTCAGGTCACTCTGCTCTGGTCTCACTCTGCTCTGGTCTCTCTGTGCTCAGGTCTCTCCGCTCAGGTCACTCTGCTCTGGTCTCACTCTGCTCTGGTCTCTCTCTGCTCTGATCTCACTCTGCTCCGGTCTCTCTGCTCCGGTCTCACTCTGCTTTGGTCACTCTGCTCTGATCTCTCTACTCTGGTCTCACTCTGCTCTGGTCTCTCTCTGCTCTGATCTCACTCCGCTCAGGTCACTCTGCTCTGGTCTCACTCTGCTCTGGTCTCTCTCTGCTCTGATCTCACTCTGCTCCGGTCTCTCTGCTCCGGTCTCACTCTGATTTGGTCACTCTGCTCTGGTCTCTCCACTCAGGTCTCACTCTGCTCTGATCTCACTCTGCTCTGGTCTCTCTACTCAGGTCTCACTCTGCTCTGATCTCACTCTGCTCTGGTCTCTCTCTGCTCCGGTCTCTCTCTGCTCAGGTCACTCTGCTCTGATCTCACTCTGCTCCGGTCTCTCTGCTCTGGTCTCACTCTGCTCTGGTCTCTCACTGCTCAGGTCACTCTCCTCTGATCTCACTCTGCTCCCATCTCTCTGCTCCGGTCTCACTCTGCTCTGGTCACTCTGCTCTGGTCTCACTCTGCTCTGGTCTCACTCTGCTCTTGTCACCCCGCTCTTGTCTCCTCCAGTCTTTACTAAAGCGCCTGCAGCATGTCTGCTGGCTCGCACTAAGACACGAGAGTGCGTTATTCTGGTTTTGTCTTCTTCACACTGGTTTCCTGTTGGTTTCAGAGCTCAGGTTAAGGTTTTATTGATGATTTTAATGAGATGACCCCAGTTTATATCACTGATCTTATTTGTGTACATTGAGGTCCCCTACATTCTTTAAGGACACGTCTTATGTGGCAGAGCTTTAGCAGTTGCTTCTCTGCGTTTGTGGACCTGATTACACCCTGATATAAAAAGTGCTGCCCTTAATTTGATTAAATGTTGTTAAATCTGTATGATTTATTTTGTATTAAAGATATTGTGCAGAACTTCAGTGGAAACTGGATGTAAATGTAGTTTAGAAAAAAATTCTCCTTATTAGTTGACAGTTAACTCTGCGTGAGACTTATTGTCTCTGACCTCTGACCTTTGAATAGGAACCTTTAGATGACATGCCCAGGTGTAAAAAGAAAAGGGGTTGGGCATGATTTTGCCAAAAGGTTTTAATCCTCATCCTAAAGGGGTGACAGCCGAGGAGCAAACAGACTGAGGAATATGCAAATGAGAAAGTAAAAGTGTGTTTAAACAGAAATATGCGAGTCCGGGCCGCGAGTTCAGGCCTTTATCGCTTCAAGAGAAAGTGGTGACACAGACGTGGTGACAGTCCTGACCCATTACAGTCATGACAGTTAATTTCTCGAACAGGTGTGTGTGTGTGTGTGTGTGTGTGTGTGTGTGTGTGTGTGTGTGTGTGCTCAGACTGTACACATCCTAGCAACTTCACTGATAAGAGAAAGGATGGACGGGGAGGGGGGAGGGGAGGGGGGAGGGGAGGGGGGAGGGGAGGGGTGTGTGTAGCTATGAGTGGCGCTGGGATCAACATGATTCACACACTGCATGTATGCCATGATGCTGATGTGTGTGTGTGTGTGTGTGTGTGTGTGTGTGTGTGTGTGTGTGTGTGTGTGTGTGTGTGTGTGTGTGTGCGACATTTGTGTTACTCTGAATTTTGGTGTAGTAACACTTTCCTGCTCTTTAACTAAGAGCTGGTCATGCACATGATGTAATCTCAGTAGTGACAGATTTATTTAAACACAATATAAGATCTCACTGCTGATAGCTAACATCAGAAAATGACCACTAACACAAAAATGGGCGACCTCTGCCCGGTAAGAGGAAATGGCGAGTCAATTCAGGTCAAATCCAGTGTTGAGTGTTGAAGTTAGAGTCAGGACTTTCTGCAGTCAGGCTTTTTTTCTGTCTTTTTGCTCTGATCCTGTAACAGAACTGTTCTGTGTTTGATGTGACATTTATTGTATTACTGTGTCTTATATTTATGGTTCGATTCCAAATTGTCAAGTTTTTGCTGATTACCAGTCAGATAGTTTAATCTCTCTCTCATTCTCTATGGCGAGGGGGCCTGGAGCTAATCCCAGGGGACTCGGGGGGGGGCATGAAGTGGGGTACACCCTGGACTGGACGTGCACACACACACACACACACACACACACACACACACACACACATTCATACAGTACACTATGGGGAATTTATAAATACCCAGTATGGATGTGGAATTATGGAATTAAGGATGGAAACTTTAAAGCACATTTGTAAGTCGCTCTGGGGAAGATCTTCTGCCAAATGCCTAAATGTAAATGTCCACACACACACACACACACACACACACACACACACACACACACACACACACAGAGCTGAGGGTGTAATCAGACCCTTGACCCTGGAGGTGTGAGGGTCACTGTGTCACCGTTGTTCACTGTTTTATTTGTTTAATAAGTTTGACTGTGTCAGTTGAGATCTGCTTTAGTAACTGCTACACAATAATACACATTTAATCAACTCTGGACAGAACGAATCACAGAACAGAAGCACATTAAGTTGGGGGTTGGGATCTTATCTCCCACCCCTCCTCTGTGTGTGTGGGGTGTGTGTGTGTGTGTGTGTGTGTGTGTGTGTGTGTGTGTGTGTGTGTGTGTTAATGCATGCATGCATGGGCACTGCAACAGTTGGTCCTTGGTCCAGACTCCGGTCCTCTCACGACGTTACACTGGATGAGTGCTACAGATCCAGGATGGATGCAGTTTAATGTTCTTCATGTTTAAGATGTTTCAAGCTTTTGAAGCGAGAGAGAGAGAGAGAGAGAGAGAGAGAGAGCGAGAGAGAGAGAGCGATTCAGTGCCAGACGTCTGGATTAGGTGAGTTATGGCAAGCTGAGACATATTAGTTTAATAAGATTGTTTATTGTAAGATAATTTCCAGACAGTCAGATCTTTATCTCTCCATCTGGTTAACCGGAGTAACTGGTTTTCTTGTTTTTTTTTTTTTTTCTCTCTGTCTTTCTTTGCTCAGCTTCAGGTAGACGTAAACTGTGCTAACATTCACACAAAACCTCCTCACACTCCCATTATCCATTTTTCACTTTTTTTCTATTTTGTGGTCAAACCTGACCAAGTTCTCGTCCCACAGACCCTCAGCTGGAGCTCACGGCGTTCCTGCCGTCACTCTTCTTTGGCATTCTCATTCCCAATGCAATTATGCAAAGCGTGCATGTTATCTGACATTAGCCTGAATGCCAAGAGGGAGAAAGGAACTGTGCTGTCACCACGAGGCTCACGGCTCAGACCTCACTAATTAGGGAAACCACTGAAGGCGAGTACTGGCACACACACACTCCTGAACTGAACTGTCGTGATGTCTGTCCTGGACCTGCTGACAGTTTACCTTCAGGGCCGTCGGTCGTCTGATTAATGCAACATGTCCGTCACTTATGTCCTACAGCGATACATTTTTTCCACCATTACAAAAGGAAATCCATCATCTCCTGATTTATACTTTTATACTCATAAACTTATACTTTACTGTACAACATTTCATTTCATGGTCTGAGTAATTCTAAATGATTTCATTCGCAGTTGTGTAACTGATTGTCAGTGAGAGTTAAATGTAAACAATATCAACACCATAAATATTTTATCCTAAGATTAACTTTATTTGTTTATTTATTAGAAATTTTATTTGATTGTTAAATCAGATTTTTTAAAAATTAAATAGGTCCTTTTTGAAAATACTTGTTTTATTTTTTAAGTTATTTTGTCATATAATTTAGTTTTATAATTGTGTAATGATTTTTATAATTAAATTTTGATTTAACAGTACTTTACACCATATGGATGAACAGTACTGTATGTAGTAAATAATAATTATTCTTATTATTATCATTATTATTAATAGTAGAAGTAGTAGTAGTGATGGCAGTTTCCTGCCCTGAGCTCTGACTGAACCCAACCCCATCCAGTCCCATCCAGAACTGGGACTGGAGACTCCTTGACATCAGCGCCTGAGCTCACCAATGCTCCTGTATGAACATGAATCACCACACATGCTGCAATGTCTAGTGGAAAGCCCTCTGGAATGGAAGCACATCTGGGTGTGATAATCAGGGGTGCACAAATTATTGGCTCTGTAGTGTATCTCCACTTTATAAGATCTAAGACATTATTCAAAGTAAACACTGAGGAGAATCTTGAGGAGGTCTTGAGGACCAGGGAGACATCATTGATTCCGTCATGACTGAGTTACTAAGCTGCATGCATCAGTAACACACTGGTAACTAACACACTGGAAACTAACAAACTGGTAACTAACACTGGAAACTAACACACTGGAAACTAACAAACTGGTAACTAACACTGGAAACTAACACACTGGAAACTAACAAACTGGTAATTAACATACTGGAAACTAACACACTGGAAACAAACACACTGGTAACTAACACTGGAAACTAACACACTGGTAATTAACACACTGGTAACTAACACACTGGAAACTAACACACTGGTAATTAGCACACTGGAAACTAACACACTGGTAAATAACACACTGGAAACTAACACACTGGTATCTAACACACTGGTAACTAACACACTGGTAATTAACACACTGGTAACTAACACACTAGTAAATAACACACTGGAAACTAACACACTGGAAACTAACACACTGGTAACTAACACACTGGAAACTAACACACTAGTAAATAACACACTGGAAACTAACACACTGGTATCTAACACACTGGTAACGAACACACTGGAAACTAGCACACTGGTATCTAACACACTGGTAATTAACACACTGGTAACTAACACACTGGTAACTAACGCACTAGTAAATAAGACACTGGAAACTAACACACTGGAAACTAACACACTGGTAACTAACACACTGGTAATTAACACACTGGTAATTAACACTCTGGAAACGAATACACTGGAAACTAACACACTGGTAATTAGCACACTGGAAACTAACACACTGGTAACTAACACACTGGAAACTAACACACTGGTAACTAACACAGTGGTTACTAACACACTAGTAACTTTATATACTGGTAACTAATACACTGGAAACTAACACACTGGAAACTAGCACACTGGTACTTAACACACTGGTAAATAACACAGTGGTAACTAAGACACTAGTAACTTTATATACTGGAAACTAACACACTGGAAACTAACACACTGGTAATTAACACACTGGAAACTAACACACTGGTAATTAACACACTGGAAACATACACACTGGTAACTAACACACTGGTAATTAACACACTGGAAACTAACACCCTGGAAACTAAGACACTTGTAATTAGCACACTGGAAACTAACACACTGGTAACTAACACACTGGAAATGAACACACTGGTAACTAACACAGTGGTAACTAACACACTAGTAACTTTATATACTGGTAAATAACACACTCGAAACTAACACACTGGAAACTAACACACTGGTACTTAACACACTGGTGACTAACACACTAGTAACTTTATATACTGGTAACTAACACACTGGAAACTAACACACTGGAAACTAACACACTGGTAATTAACACACTGGAAACGTACACACTGGTAACTACCACACTAGTAACTGTATATACTGGTAACTAACACACTGGAAACTAACACACTGGAAACTAACACACCGCTAATTAACACACTGGAAACTAAACACACCGCTAATTAACACACTGGAAACTAAACACACTGGTAATTAACACACTGGTAACTAACACACTGGTACTAACACACTGGTAACTAACACAGTGGTAACTAACACACTAGTAACTTTATATACTGGTAACTAACACACTGGAAACTAACACACTGGAAACTAGCACACTGGTACTTAACACACTGGTAAATAACACAGTGGTAACTAACACACTAGTAACTTTATATACTGGTAACTAACAGACTGGAAACTAACACACTGGAAACTAACACACTGGTAATTAACACACTGGAAACATACACACTGGTAACTAACACACTGGTACCTAACACACTGGTAATTAACACACTGGAAACTAACACACTGGAAACTAACAGACTGGTAATTAACACACTGGAAACATACACACTGGTAACTAACACACTGGTAACTAACACACTGGTAATTAACACACTGGAAACTAACACCCTGGAAACTAATACACTGGAAACTAACACACTGGTAACTAACACAGTGGTAACTAACACACTAGTAACTTTATATACTGGTAACTAACACATTGGAAACTAACACACTGGAAACTAGCACACTGGTACTTAACACACTGGTAAATAACACAGTGGTAACTAACACACTAGTAACTTTATATACTGGTAACTAACAGACTGGAAACTAACACACTGGAAACTAACACACTGGTAATTAACACACTGGAAACATACACACTGGTAACTAACACACTGGTACCTAACACACTGGTAATTAACACACTGGAAACTAACACACTGGAAACTAACAGACTGGTAATTAACACACTGGAAACATACACACTGGTAACTAACACACTGGTAACTAACACACTGGTAATTAACACACTGGAAACTAACACCCTGGAAACTAATACACTGGAAACTAACACACTGGTAACTAACACAGTGGTAACTAACACACTAGTAACTTTATATACTGGTAACTAACACATTGGAAACTAACACACTGGAAACTAGCACACTGGTACTTAACACACTGGTAAATAACACAGTGGTAACTAACACACTAGTAACTTTATATACTGGTAACTAACAGACTGGAAACTAACACACTGGAAACTAACACACTGGTAATTAACACACTGGAAACATACACACTGGTAACTAACACACTGGTACCTAACACACTGGTAATTAACACACTGGAAACTAACACACTGGAAACTAACAGACTGGTAATTAACACACTGGAAACATACACACTGGTAACTAACACACTGGTAACTAACACACTGGTAATTAACACACTGGAAACTAACACACTGGAAACTAACAGACTGGTAATTAACACACTGGAAACATACACACTGGTAACTAACACACTGGTAACTAACACACTGGTAATTAACACACTGGAAACTAACACCCTGGAAACTAATACACTGGTAACTAACACAGTGGTAACTAACACACTAGTAACTTTATATACTGGTAACTAACACACTGGAAACTAATACACTGGAAACTAACACACTGGAAACTAACACACTGGTAACTAACACAGTGGTAACTAACACACTAGTAACTTTATATACTGGTAACTAACACACTGGAAACTAACACACTGGAAACTAACACATTGGTACTTAACACACTGGAAACTAACACACTGAAAACTAACACACCGCTAATTAACACACTGGAAACTAACACACTGGAAATTAACACACCGCTAATTAACACACTGGAAACTAACACACTAACTAAACACACTGGTAATTAACACACTGGTAACTAACACACTGGTAAATCATCAGTATCCCATCAGGAACTTACCAGTTTTGTATTATTATCTCATCACAAACATATTAGTACCTCATAAGTATCTCATTATTCTCCAATCAGTTACTTATAAGAATTTCTTTTATTATCTTATTAGATACTCCTTAGCATCTCATTTGTAAATCATCGCTAACTTATTCATATCTCAAAATTATCTCATCAGTAACATTAATACACTGCCTGGCTCCAAAAAAGTTCACCTTTTAAGAAATTATTGGGCTGCTTTAAGCAAAGAAAACAATTAAGCAGATTTAAAATGATGCTGTACATATGTTTGTTTATAATAGTGGAACTGGGTTCAGAACCCTTCAACACATTATCAAACCTTGAAGGATAGAACTGATCCGTCAACTCTGATAAAAGATGTTCAGTAGAACTCAGAGCTGAGTTTAATAGTGACAGTAAAAGCATTTACACACACACAGTGTGAGGACTCACAGGATCGGGACTAAACAGCTGTGTGTCCATAGGAAAACACTCGTTAGTGAGACTCATCAGAAAAAAGTCTTCAGTTTGCTAAGGAGCATAAAGTCTGGACTTCTGGCGATGGAGAAAGGTCATGTGACCTGACGAGTCCAGACTGAGTCTGTTCCAGAGTGATGGGCGTGTCAGGGTGAGAAGGGAAGCGCATGAAGCGATGCTCCCATCATGCATAGCGTCCACTGTACAAGCCTCTGGAGACAGTGTTATGATCTGGAGTCGCTTCAGTCGCTCAGGTCGAGACTCAGCAACGTCATTTGGAGATAAAATGAAGTCACATGACCACCTGAATGTCCTGAATCACCAGCACATCACATCTATGGAGGGTTTCTGCTTCCCTGATGGGACGCGCCGTATTCCAGGACTCAGAGTGTGAGAGAGCGGCTCTGGAAGCACGAGACATCATTTACAC
>JAAGKR010011860.1:0-18098 GCA_011419295.1 Clarias macrocephalus
GATGGATTGTCAATGCAACCCTCTTCTCCCACTCTTCACACACTGATAGCAACACCGCAGGAGAAATGCCAGCACAGGCTTCCAGTATCCGTAGTTTCAGGTGCTGCACATCTCGTATCTTCACACCATAGACAATTGCCTTCAGATGACCCCAAAGATAAAAGTCTAAGGGGGTCAGATCGGGAGACCTTGGAGGCCATTCAACTGGCCCACGACGACCAATCCACTTTTCAGGAAACTCTTCATCTAGAAATGCTCGGACCTGACACCCATAATGTGGTGGTGCACCATCTTGCTGGAAAAACTCAGGGAACGTGCCAGCTTCAGTGCATAAAGAAGGAAACATCATCATGTAGCAATTTTAAATATCCAGTGGCCTTGAGGTTTCCATTGATGAAGAATGGCCCCACTATCTTTGTACCCCATATACCACACCATACCATCACTTTTTTGTTCCAACAGTCTTGGAGGGATCTACCCAATGTGGGACCAGACCAGTTGAATGGCCCCCAAGGTCTCCCGATCTGACCTCCTTAGACTTTTATCTTTGGGGTCATCTGAGAGCAATTGTTTATGGTGTGAAGAGACGAGATGTGCAGCACCTGAAACTACAGATACTGGAAGCCTGTGCTGGCATTTCTCCTGCGGTGTTGCTATCAGTGTGTGAAGAGTGGGAGAAGAGGGTTGCATTGACAATCCATCACAATGGGCAGCACATTGAACACATTTTATAAGTGGTCAGAAACTTGTTAATAACTCATGAAAGACTAAAGTTACGTTAAATCCAAGCATATCATTGTTTTTCAATGAATTTCATTGTGAAATTCCCAATAAGTTTGATGTGTCACATGACCCTCTTCCTATTGAAAAAACAAAAGTTGGATCCAAGATGGCCGACTTCAAAATGGCCACCATGGTCACCACCCATCTTGAAAAGTTTGCCCCCTCACATATACTAATGTGCCACAAACAGGACGT
Organism: Clarias macrocephalus; assembly: GCA_011419295.1. Classification (NCBI taxonomy): domain Eukaryota; kingdom Metazoa; phylum Chordata; class Actinopteri; order Siluriformes; family Clariidae; genus Clarias; species Clarias macrocephalus. The sequence goes on from JAAGKR010011860.1 coordinate 979, forward strand.
TAATATCACCAACCATTCCCATTTTATTAAGGTGTATCCATATAAATGGCCCACCCTGTATATCTACAATTGACTTAATAAAAAAAAAATCCATATATACGAGTAATGCATTTCTAAATAATTACACTTACTTTGTAGAGTGAGCTATGTTAAAGTGGGCTTCACCTTAATTATCAACAGTATATAAAGGTTGGCAACGTTTCCTAGCTATTATCACAATATAACACAAGCTGTAGCCTTTTCAGTTTGGTTGTGTGTGCACTTTTCCCCTAAAACTCTTTTATTTTTTTATTATATTGTGACTTCAACCAGCATTTTATTGATACCAAGTTGCATACTGAAATTACCACAAACACAACTGCAGGATGATGTATCCATTGTGACAAAACTGCAGGAGGTGGAGTTGTAGTGTTTTGGAAAATCACATAAAAGTCCCAAAACTATTTTAATTTTAATAAACTGCTCAGCCAAAAAAAAAAAAAAAAAAAGTTGCAGACTCTAATATTTAGTTGGAGGAATTTTGCTCTGATTACAGCAGTACCATCATTAGCATCAAGCTCATGCAATGTCACATAACATTTGGCAGATGCCCTTATCCAGAGCACCTTTTTTTAGTGAATTGTTCATCCCATCATACATCTGAGCAGTTGACCAGCAGAGTTAAGGGACCAACAGCAGCAACATGGGGTTTGAACCAAGGACCTTCTGAGCTGTAGCCCAATGCCTTAACCACTGAGCTGCCCCTGTACATATCCATTCAGTATATTCAGGTCATCAGCACACCTTATTTTCTGGGCATATAATTTTCCCTGAACCTAGACCGGACCAACCGATGCAACCCACGATCAAATGAAACTGAATTGAATTGAACACTGCCTCCACAGGTTTGAACAGTGGGAACTGTACAGTACATAATGGGCGCATCACTTCATCAGCCTCTCTTTTTACTCTGGAACAAGATAAAGCTGGACTCATCAGACCATATGACCTTTTTCCAAATGCTCCACAGTTCATTATTTATGATTCCTAACAAATGTATGTTAGCCTTTAAAAACCAAGCATTTTATTCTGATTAACCTTTACCAAATATTTAAGTGATCACTCATCATGTTCATTCAGGATGTTCTGCTTTCCTTGATTGTAATGAGAGTCATATCTATGATGGGTTTATGTAAACCTCTTACCATAATTGTATATCTAAGTACATCTCTTAATGAAGTGTTTATTCAAACCTAACCCATTGTTACACTGCTGCTGCTCTGCACATGTTACTGTCTGCACTGAGGGGCATTACGGTACCAAAAATATCCAAATCCATTATCTTTGTATTTACATGTGTGCAAAACAGAAACCAGAGATGTTTAGTATGAATCGCTTGTCTGAGTGCATGAGACATTGTAAAGATAACATTCACATATTTACCTGGCCTTTCCTGCTTACTGTAAAGAATCACGCCTTTGTGCTTTAAATAAACAGATCACCAACATTACACAACCCAGAAAACATACAGTAGGAGTGATAATACACTGCTGTTCCAAGTTACCACTTTCATCTGAGCCACATACTGTACAGATGTGAAAATGATATGAGTGTCTGAGAATCTGGCCTCCAGAACTCATGACATACAGATGCTCCATTTTTGGCTCAAACAGAAATGCATGATAGGTGGATGGATGGATGGATGGATGGATGGATACATTTCTTGACCTCAAATTTTCCCAGAATTCCAGAAAACACTGCTGGTACACCTGTATACCAGGAGAATGTCTAACATATCTACTGATCCATCCATCCATCCATCCATCCATCCATCCATCCATTAATTTTCCAAGCTGCTCAGGGGAGGACTCGAGGCACAGGGCAGGCAGGGGACACCCTGGATGGGGCACCAACCTATCATAGGGCACTCACACACACACACGCCTCCTGGGAAATTTGGAAACACCAATCAACCTACATGTCCTTGGACTGTGGGATGAAACTGGAGCGAACCCACCAAACACTAAGAGAACATGCAAACTCGCACGCAAAGGAGGTGAGATTGCCCAGGAGCACTGGAAGTGCAAGACGACAGTGAGAACCATTAATCCACCATGCCACCATCAGTGGATTTAACAGATAAGGATGTATAAGCGATTTCTATATGTACTGAGACAGTAAAGGGAATATGGGTATATGAGTTGTGCCATGCTATTTGTTCTCCTACTGCCCGACAAATGAGTCTATTAAGGGGCACCTAATTACCTCTACCATAAGAAAGCTGTAACTCACAGATGTGATGTGATGGCCCCTGTCTGACCCCACGGAAGTCGGCGATGTATGACTGAAAAGCAAAGATATTCCTCAGGTTTTTCACAACGTGACATAAAAATTGACTGGCTAGTCTGCCATTCATTAGCACCGTCATGGGGAAAATGTGAAAAACGGTTCCAATACACATCCCTACCATTTACTGTGATTCCATACGGAGTGAAATATCAAAAGTCACTGGAGAACAGAACTATTTATTGCTACCTGACTGTACTAGTTCAAACTCAACCACCATGGACCTACAAATCAACACAAGTATGAGCGTTGAGATATATATTGAACAGTAGGGACAAGCCTAAATAAAATTCACAACAACAAAAATAAATAAATAAATGTTTGCTGCAAATATTCCACTATAAATTGATATATTGTGACATTACAGATAAAGTAAAGACCAGGCCGGTGCTCTGGTGAGCAGTGAACTTTAGTGAACTAGTGCAACCATAGACAAGCAGCATTCAATGTCTACATGAAAAAGACTCCAATTGAGCAATAATTTCCAAAATAACCCCATCACCTAAAGGAGTTGTAAAGGAATCTGTATTCTGGTATGCTACTCAGTTTGAGATGAGGACTGCACATACAGCACAGTTAAAACATACTGTATATACTGTATGACTAGAATAAGTACGTGTGTGTTTAGGCTCTCTCATGGTGCGACAATCATTAAACCATGTCTAAAAGAGAGCAGAGCAAGCATGCCTCCAACTTAAAACAAAACGCCCACTTGTTGCGCTCCACAGTTTCAGGGATGTGGAAGAAACACTGACACAAACATTTTTTCCGGTCTTTTGTGTGGTGCAAATGGAGCAAGGTGGAGGAATTCCAGGACATTCAGCCTCTCAGTGTGCCCCGAGGATGAAGAGGCCTGAGAGAGAGAGAGAGAGAGAGAGAGAGAGAGAGAGAGAGTGAGAAGGTCATCACCATGCCTGGACCTGTGCCTATTACTCTAAACATGGAGAACAGAAGGAAGGAATAATGAAGTAGACTGCATGTCTGATCTCTCAAAGGTCTGCTCACTCAGCAGAAAAAAAAAGAAAAGACAAATGTGTTCATGTGTGCTTGAGTGTATGTGGGTGAGAAAGAGAGTGAGAGATTCTGATTTATTTTCTTGTTCTCTGCTTTCCTACTACTGTTTTCTACCATGAAAGACTGCATTTTCAAACATGTTTTAGTTATAATCTTCAGGGTTTTGTCAGTACTCATATAGTCTGTGTTATTATGCCCCAGTTTAGTATTTTAATATATACAGGTAGTCCCTGACTTACGAACATCTGAGTTACAAATTTCCGCAGACAGGTATTCGTTGATGCAAACAAATCGTGAAAGTTGCTCACGTATATTGTACAAAAATAGACACTAGAGTGTACCAAATACCGATATTTACAATTATATACAATATTTTCAGTGTGTAAGTAAATATGCAAGTATGAAATGTCTAAAGTCCAGTATATTGTATGTGGGCGTGGGGAGAAATGAGTCGGCCTCACTGGTTTTAGTGAATCAGTCCGGGAGCACGATGATAGAAAATGGCCATCCTGATGGTAAATAATCTTAATTTCGGAAAATCCGAGTCAGAGTTCACAGTCCAAGAAATTGAAAAAAAAATTGACAGATTAGACTCTGGGATTCCCCTCACAAATTTAGTTTGCAGTCTAAAGTAAAGTCAACATCAGTGCGTTTTTGTGTGAAAGTCATCCTACAATGTAACCCCCCCCCCCCCCTTCCTCCTCCTCTCCTGTCAGGGTTGATTCTTTTTTGGGTTGTGGAATAAATCATTGGAATTTCTATTATTTCTTAAGTGGAATTTACTCCAAGACAAAATGGCACCCTGGATTCCCCTTGTGACTTAAGGGCACTTGGAGATTCATTTTCCTAGGCGCAGTTATGGTTTATAGCCACATGATGGCAGTGATGGGAAAGGGACAGATTTAGTCAAGTGGACTGGTATGCTTTACATTGTATATTTGTGTCAAAAAAACTTTGTCGGCCCTCAGCTTATGAACAAATCTGATTTACAAACATGCTCCTCAAATGATCTGTTGTCATCTTCCAGTAATGTTCTTCCACTCTTGAAACGAGCATGCCACTCAAAACACCACAAGCGACTTGTTACATCATTGCCGTAAACTTGGTGAACCCTGTCAAATGCCTCTATGGCAGATTTACAGTTTCATGCAGAATTCCACGTCCGCTCTTTGTTCTAACTTGCTGTCCATGATGAAATTGCAGACATCGTAATGCATGTGGTCACAATATCACCGGTTGCACAGCTCTTGATATACACAGGATGACGTCTTTTGGCACACTGACTTTTAAAGGTCGGTGCTCCCTGTGACTGTGCATGCAGTTAGCATCTGTTGGAGTGTTGCTGCTGGAGTGTTATTTTGTGGCCTAAGGATAGTTACATGTAGTTAGTGTATTGATGTTGCAGTGAGACTACGAATTAGACACCGCTGTTTAAATGGTTTGTGAGAGACACAATTGTGAGCTCATGTCTTTGTGTTGTGTACCAATGCTAATCAGCTTCACTTCTTTTACCTAATAGAGTGTGTGTCCACATATTGTGTACCTGCGGTTCTATCTGAGTGTGTGGTTGTGTTATCAGCAGAAAAACCCGTTGGTGCAGAAGAAAATCCAGTATGCAGAGGACAAAGAGGGGAGCAATGAGATAATGAGGAGTGGGAAAAGGGTGGCTTAGTCCTGGTGGCACACGGGATTTCCTGCTTGTTGCCTCAGCTCTCATCACTGACTCTCTTGGTTGCGTGAGCAGTGGAGTTGTAGTCTGAAAAAATATTTGGATACTATATATACTGTATATGACCCAGTCTCTAGAGTTCACACGGAATGGCGCAAAAACAACAAATAAGTAGAAAAATCAACATTAATGACAATCTTCATTAATGGGAAACAATCTTCCAACAAACTGTAAAATCACTATAAGGACAACAAATAGCAAAGAAGCTACTAAAGTAAATAACAAAATAATAATAGTTTGTAGGATTTATATAGAATAATCATAGCAATCAGCAGATAGGGCAGTGGCGTAGCTCAGGTGGTTGAGGTCCTGTTCGGAGGATTGGGGGTTCGAACCCTCCCATTGAGGAAGATTGAGATTCAGTGAAGGTCCCAAGCATAGAGAAGATGGGTGGGTTGCGACAGGAAGGCCATCTGGTGTAATACAATTGCAGCATTTGGCAACATTCAGATCGACTTACATTTTTATCTCATTATACATTCGAGGAGCAACAGCCTTGCTCAACAGGTTGCCACTCTGTTTGTTTAAATCCAAAATCTATTCAGTTCCAAAATCTAATCTGCTGGTTACAATGATAATTACATATGCTTTAGATCCCTCGTTTTTGAGAAATTGCGCTAACATCATGCCAAATCTTTAGAAGACAAACAGACAGGCAGATAAAAAAAAACGGGCATTGAGTTCTAAATAACATCTTTATATGACAAACAGGATGGAAGCAATTGGGGAAAAATCTTTTCAGTTCATCGGCTGGTTCCTATGATTTTTTTTTGTTCCTTGGGTTTTGTTACTTTATTCTGGGGTTGCCACATTGAATAACGGATCAGGGGTCGCTCAGTGGTTAAGGTGTTGGACTCCTGTTTGGAAGATCCAAGATTCAAACCCCACTACTACCAAGTTGCTGCAGTTTGGCCTTTGACAGCCCTGTGGCCACCAGGGTGTATAATGAGATAAAATGTAAGTCGCTCTGGATGGATCTGTCAAATGCTGTAAATGCAACCCACCCAATTCTTCTGGGCTTGGGACCAGCAATGAATCTTACATTTGCCCAACAATGCTGATTGCGGCAGGGTTCAAATCCTCAAGCCTCCGTTCAGGAACCCAGAACTTCAACCGTCTGAACCTCCACTGCCACATCTTCTGATTACTATGATTATTCTATATAAATCCTAACAACTTTCAAGCAGTAATTCTCATGATATTGCATTAAAGAGAATCTCGGACACTAACCAACAGCCAAATAACCTGAACACACTCAATCACTCAGTAGAAGTAGCATAAAACCATACAATACTGTAAGTAGCAGTTCTGTGGGTGGAAATGCCTTGTGGGCTGGAATCTACAGTAATTCAAACAACTGTGGTGTTTTCTCCCAGCTTTCAAAAACAAGCCAGTAGGTGAGTTTGGTCCCACCTGATTTTTTCTCAGTGCTACTGCAATATGCTCTGGATTCACCACACCTCTGACTAGAAGTGTTTTCCTAATTTTAATATTATCAGTATTTCATTATTGAATATGCCATTTTAAAGCTGCAACTTTATCTGTATTTTCTATACTTTGATCCTGCATATGAGAAGGGTGTGCTCTGAGGAGCACCAAGAAGTTGTTTAGTTGGTGAGTATGTGCCTGTTGGTTAAAGGTTGTGATGCAGAGTGTGTATTTTCCTGGTTGATTGTTAAGGTTTGTTTTGTTCCATTGCACTTGAGGAAAATTTATATTTAAATAGTTTTAGTTGGATCAAAGACTGCACAAAGAGTTCAGAATATGCTGGTGGTTAATGTTCATGCACAGCTGCACAGAAATGAACTCTGTTGTTAGTACCCCATAGTTTTACCAGGAAAAAAGAACTTTTTGCATGGAATAGTAGATGACTGTTTTCTTCTTAGTTGCTATAGCAGCATTTAAACATTTCAATCTGTTTGGAGTGACTAAACTTTGAAAGTTTGACTCACTCCAGCCCCACCCTATACTCCAAATGCTTATGTACTGGGGTTCTCGTTTTCCTGTTGCCTCTCTTTTTTCTGCCCGTACTCTTGCTGTCAGTCTCAACAATAAAATTGTCCACACCCGAGCTACACATCAAGCTAAATTCCTGAAAATGTCTTTTTGGACTCTAGCCGGATAAAAAGATATTTTTTTAGACAGTGATCCCCAGAAAGCACTGATTTACTCAATGTAGTCTGTTTCAGTCCAGTACAGGCAGAGGCCAATAGCAGAAGAGCTCCATCTGTGCTTGAAAAAGTCAAACAAGCACCATGAAAAAAAAAAAGCTCCTCCAATGTTTACAGTGTATACTGGGTCTTCTTAGATACATATCCCAGTCCACATATCTCCCTTATCTGTGTTTAAATTTAAACCCAGGCAAATTTCCACTTACTCATACATGAACCAACATCTCCAACATGGTTATGTTTGGAGAAGAAATATCACTCCAGCAACCAAAATTAAGGGAATATAGTCAGTCAGTTGTAATGTCTAAAATTATTACTGTCATCAGTGTTAAAGGAATGTACAGAGGACAGTTAAATCACAGTAAATCTTATATTTAAGTGCTAATGATAAGAGCAAATATTTCAGTCTAATGCATCTGAGGAATCAACAACAACAACAAAAAATCAAGCATTTTTTAGAATTTTTTGTTGTTATTTTTAGACATGATAGTTTAATTAGTAGAAATGTTAATGTGCTTTTTTAACGTTTAATGTAACCCTTCACTTATATGTTGCAATTATTGGCTCTAGTCTTTAAAACAATAGATCTTGTGATACTTGTATAATTTGAGCTTTTATACATTTTTTTGGTAATAGGTACATAACAGACACTTTAAAAGACTTATTTTCAACATCAGCCTGGAAAGAGTTTGCCAAACAGTCTCTTGGTAACAGGAAGTTTTCATTCCCATTGTATTTACACTTCATTATACTCTTCATTTTAAAGACAGGAAAAAGTCATTCTCACACTCCTGAACTAATGAGCTTCCCAATAGAAGAATCAGATTGAACTTGTTTACAAAACACAACATAGGAAAATGTACAGTGTAACAGAGAAGTGGAGCACAAAAATTATGAAAGATGTCAGAATTAAATATTTGCACAGAATGCCATCTTTTACGGCAGTATAATGGCTTATTGTAGCAACGCCCTGCTTGGTGGGTTGCCACCACGGCCTTGTGCTCTAAAGATGGGCTCCAGGCCCCTGTATACAGGATAAAGCACACTATAGATGGTGAGTGAGCTGTCTTTTAAGATACTTTCACCACTTTTTATAGCAAGCAATAAAATAATCCTGTGTGTCAACTTGGGTGCAGCAACCAAACATGGTAACAAAACAAACAGAGAATTAGAAGTTTGTGAACATATACTGTAACTAAAGCGTTTTTTCCCCTGATTTTCTCCCTAATTTAGTCGTGTCCAATTCCTCCCCGTCACTAGGGGGCTCCCACATTACGCTACTACTACCACTCAGCCGCGAGGCCCGAAAGACCATGACGTGTTTCCTCCGAACCACGTGACGCCAGCCGACCTCCTCTTTTCGAACTGCTCGCTCACGCACCGTTGGGGGCGGCGTAACGCACTCGGAGGACAGCGCTATCCGCTCCTTCCGCTTGCGTGAGCTCAGACTCCCCTGATTGGCTGTAGAGGCATGATTAATGTGGGAGCACTAAGTACCTCTCATCCCTCCCCTCTGAGAGAGCTCGGCCAATCAGCTCTCTCTAGACCTCCGGCTGCGAGAGGTTACAGCATCACCCGGAAATCGAACTAACGATCTCCGGATGATAGGGCGAGCACTTTACCGAAGCACCACTCGGAGGCCGTAACTAAGGTGTTTGTGACGTTTCATTTCTGAAGAGAAATAATAGGTGGAGGCACAGGTTTTAAAATGTAAACAAAAACAAATCCAGATTTACTTGTCCTCTCTGAAGCCACGTCCCCAACCAACTTACCTAGAGTAAGATTACTAAAAATTAGAGCAGGAGAGGGATGTTTTAGGAGATGCTCCAAAATGCTTGTAGTGAATGATTGGATGTTGATGGCTGATATGATTTGTTTTTTCGTCATGGTAATTTTCTAGTCTGATCAGACAGAGATTAGATGTTGATAATAACTATTTACAATAAAAATGTATTATGACTTAAAATCACATATCCCATATTTATCCAGATCAGGGTCACAATTAAGCCACAGCGTATTCCAGGAGCATTGGATATGAGGCAGGGATACACTCTGGATGGCACACCTGTCCTCTGAAGTGTACCTTCACATATTGGGGAAATACACCTAATAGCATGTCTTTGGAAGGTAGGATAATGGGAGAATCTGGAGGGAACCCAAATGGAATTGGGAAGAACATGCACAAAGAGTTGCACAAATTCTCCTGTCCTACAGTTTTCTATCTATCAAAAACGCATCACTGCAACTGATTATATTGGTTGAAAAACAGTTAGTACCAAGTTTGGTACCATTGTTGGTGGTGGTTGGTTAAGTGTAATCACCTGACATGACCATAACCATAACCAATAGGCTGAAAGATAAGATAAGATAAATCTTTATCAATCAAGAGGGAAATTGCAGAAATTTGAATTGCAGAATTCTTCTGTAGGGGACAAGAAATTGGCTCAGCCTTGCTTCTTCTTACAATTGTGCTACAATTTCCCTGCCATCATTGCTGGTAGTATGATGCTTAGTTCCACAAATATTCAAAATGTATACATTTGAAATATTTCAGTATGGATTTCTATCTTAAAAAGGCCCCCGAGCCCAATGTACCATACTCACACAAACCACACACCATTTATATCACAAGCAGGTACACAATAGGAGATCCAACATGGTGCTTAGGGTTCTCTCAGTAAGTAGTACCAAGCTCAGCTATACACCGGTGTAACCCTATTGAAACCAGATGAGCCCTGCTCCATTTCCCCATCACTGTCTCCCATGTGGCCTGCCATCATTCGGCCTGCTTTATTCTTAGATTCTACTTTATAGCTTCATAGCTAGTGAAAATAGCCGACTCATGCAGTAAGAGATCAAAGGAATATTCCGTGGAGGTAATATTTTCATAATTGAAAATGAAAAAGATTTCAGAATCAAACACATACACAGTGATTTATATGCTTTCATAGAAGCTAATAAGTATAATTAAGTGTGTGATTACTTTCTGCTATTGACCGCTCCTTGAGTCTGTGTGTGACTGTGAGAGCACTAGGTTGTTAGGTCACGGCTTGTCTCATGAAATGAGAGGTGGCGGTTCATATTTCACCTGTTGAAATATGTCATTCACAGAAAGTACGGGTATGTAGGTATGTTTCCTACTCAATGCAGGTTGCATGAAACTCTTGTTTTTTCCATCATTGTTTCATCTGGATGTCTGTCCCTAAAGCTGAAATGCTACATAAAGTTAATTATAAACATATGCTAACCAGACCTCACATGATGGCACGACAGGCAATTACCTGAGAAACCTGAGCAAGCCCTGTGAAGGAATAAAAAAAATAATAATAAATACTAGACACAGGACTGCCAAAAACAAGGGGGAACAACAGAAAAGCTCTGTCTGAGAGCGACAAGCAAGGCGGAGAGGGGTGTGTGTGGGTATGAGAGAGAGAGAGAGAGAGAGAGAGAGAGAGGAGGGAGACTGTGAGAGAGAGGCAGTCTGTCATTGTGAAACTGCACTGGCTGGAATACACGTGTGAGTTTGCAGTTCCTCTTTGCGGAGTTGAATAGATGCCAGTGCAGTTCTGGAGCTGGAGCAGACAGTAGGGGGAGGACTGACCAGCATGGAGCTTCAGTCACCCCGAAAGGGCTGAATAAACAGCAACGAGACACAGAGAACAAGGCAGACAAGAAAAGAAGGGAAGATTCCCTCGGAAGTGTTGTTCTTGTACGTATGAATCTAATGTGTGTGTGTATGCCTGTAGGCATGTGTGTTTGTCCACCAGCATGTAAGTGTGAATTATTTACGGTACATTAGACTACATCCTTAGTGTAAAACATATAGAGTATATCATCTTGACTGTATTTAAGCTTGCGGACACAAGTTTGCGTGTTTATGGAAGGGCTTGCGGATGATTGTTTTGTACCAGGGGTGTGTTCAGGAGTGTGTTTCTCATTTGAACGGCTCTCCTTTTCTGCTTGTCTGATGCACAAAGAGACTAAGCAGTTACACTGTCTAAAAACTGCTCTGAAAGATTTCACATTGTTTTTGTTTTTTTTTCAGGACTGAGCTTGTGGCAAAGCTAAGAGTTTTCTACTAAATACCCTGGAAAGGGAGTTTTTCCTGCCTCTTTTGCCCCTTCAGTTCTTCCTTTTTTTTCCTTATTCATTTTTTCAGTTTTCATGACATACATGAGATTAGGAGGTTTAATCAGAAGGCATTTCATGCTTCGGATGACAATACTGCTGAGGCTAAATTTTGTATTTACCGGAAATGCTGGTTAAACAAGGACGTCTAATCACCTGTAGTGCGCTGCCTGGGAGCCACGGACAAAATTCTATTCCTTCTGTCTCTCTCATATGTTCTTCCATCTGTGGAGAAATACCGAGAAGACTGAGAGCACAAGTCTGCCACAAGTCAGGATCGACTGCATTCCTGAATTCTCTGTCCCTTATCACCCCTTTGCAATGTTAGTCTACACTGCTCTGTTAATCTGCTATCTATAAAAGTGTAGAAAAAGAACTTCTCAGGCATTTAGCCTAGGCGGCAGGTGCAGGATGCACATGTGAAGCGGAATTAGGGTTGTCTTTTAAACAGTTAACCAAAATCACTGACTATTCCTTTACAGACTATTACAGATCATTAAAAATGATACCATTTTCTCCCCCCAATCAATGCAACTGTTATAACAGGTGACAGGATTGGAGTAATTGACAGGTGAGGATGTCCAGGAGAAGCTCTACGGGGGACCTGGTGCCCAAGGACATCACGGAGACGCTGGCCCTGCAAAATAAAATAAGCAAAAGTAGAAAGAAGCGTGGCTCGTCTCTGAGTCGGACATTCAGCTGGTTTAAAGGCAGTAAACCGAAGAGGATTGTCAGTAATGGTCAAAGTCGATCTGAGAGGTTGGGAAGTTGGACTGGAGAGCGTCCTTCTATCAGACAGGATGCCGAAAATCATGACGTTTCCAAAGGTAAGTCACATTTTGGATATTTTTTCTATGTTTAAACTTCATAGCTATTTCATTTCTCCACTTCATATCGGATCTTGTACAGTATGGAAATACCTGGGTCACATTTTGTAAAATTTCCGAAAAACAGGCTGTTAAACTCATTTAAAGATATGCGATTTGGTTGCTCTTTTGATTCAATCTTGTTTCAGAGTGTTGCTATGTCACTTTAAGGAGCTTTGTCGATTCGAAGGGTGCAAAGCCCATATTTCAGCCAGTGGTGACACAGGTCTGTATGTTGGACCTCTGAGTGCCTCTTTAAAAGTCATTCCTAAAAACCTGCTTGGTGAGCTTGGTGGACTAACCAGAACAGTGGAAAAAATGTTCAAGAAGATGTCTCAAGATCTCTAGGTGAAGCATAGAGCATAGAAAAATAAATACCTAATATAATAAAATTACTCTGCTATTCAAGTAGAACAAAGCATTGTTCATGGAAAGGACAAAGCTGGCCTGAAGATTTCCCTGGAAGTGCTTAATGAGTATACAATCATATTGGAATCATTAGATTTTTGACTTCATCTAATTATTATTATTATATATTCAGGTTGAAATCTTTAGACTGCAGTAGAGAGCAGGCAGGCAGTGTGTGTGTGTGCGCCAAAATGTCGTCAAGGCCATGTGAGAGAGGAGGGAGATTAAAGACACAATGCGGTATTGATCCAAAGAGATATGAGAGTGAATAAGAATTCCTTATTAAATACCCTTTTTTTAATTAAAGCACATGCTCTCTTTCTCTTTGTCTCTTTCTTCTTTCCTTTCTGCTATCTCAGACTGTACAACTTCAGAACTGTAGAATTACAGGGAGGTAGAATTACAACGCATACAGTTAGCTGATTCAACTATTCATTACTGCTTATTATGCTATATTGTTTATCCCGCTGCACATTACCATGTTGTTTGAACCCTGGTGTGAGGTCGCATATGGTTTGAGTTGCTAATAAACTTGATAAGCTTACACTGGTAATGAAATTGGTAAATAAAAGTTACAGCAGTGAGTGGAAACGATTGTTTACTGATCGGTGTATGTTTTGTACGATTGGTAGCAACTAGTAGACATTTGGTAACAACCAATAACACCCAGTCTGACATTAAAGGCTCTGCATTAAATGAATTGTCACCTGGAAATAAGAAGTTTGTCATAGATTAGATGTGTAAAGAATTATTGTAGATATTCCATATTCCTACTGTATTTTGTAACTGTGGTAGGACCTCCGGTCAATATTCACAAGCTCATTCACTCCAGGCAATTTGGAAACGCCAATTAGACTAATCTGCATGTCTTTGGGAGGAAACCCGAGTACCTGGAGGAAACCCACCAAGCACAGGGAGAACATGAAAACTCAATGCACACAGACCTGTGGCAGGACTCAACCCAGACCCTGGAAATACAATGGGACAGTGCTAACCACTAAGCCACCAGGCCACCATTGTAGATATTGCCCAGTGAAATTAGGGCTATAGAAGGGCTACCATATCATATAGGGCTATAGAAGATATAGACATACACAGAGTTGCACAGTACTCTTAAGAGTTAATACTATATATAAATAATTTCCCCTTAAAGAACAGTATGACACTTATTTTCCCTCACAGTATAAGCAGACCTGCTTTGTTGGGCGCCTCACTATCCCAAGATCTCATAGTGCTGTCCAGATTCAGGCAAATGTAAGCACATCTATGGTCTTTGGGCTCGATAGTGCAGGACTAAACCATTGCGTCAGCCTTGTTTCATTGTGCTTGGTCTTCATCCACCCCTTCTCTCGCCTCAAGGGGCTTTATCCAGGCCAGGGTGAGATCACTAAATGTGTAGGATTCCCTAAGTCTCTGTCCAGGTTGGGACATTTTACACACACACACATACACACACACACACACACACACACACACACACACACACACACACACACACACACACACACATTTACCAATAGAGCCTTATAATATCTATATTGATTGTTCTAAGGACTGTAGATCACCATGTGGGATGTAATGATGAAGGCTTTCTCTTTTTTTTTTATCTCAGTAAGACTGTTGATAATCTTTATCCATCATCACTGTACTGGCAATGTGAAATGGAGCCAACAGGAAAGGTGTTAACGGCATTTGTTACAAGCAAATATAATGTCTGCTTGTTATCGGCGATGGGAGCGTCACTACAGGGAGGAGATCTGTGCTCAGATGGAGGAGGGGTGAAACGTGACCACTTGATAATTACACTGGAAAAACACACAGATGAATGTTTAATGATGTCTAGTGACAGTGATATAGATGCTCACAATACATCACTGAAAACAAATATGTAACCTCATGCAGGAGATGAAAGAACTTGGTGGCGTGGTTTTCTCGCTCGAAGAACTGAGAGAGCTCCACGAAGAACTTACAGTAATGCGTTACCCGTGGATACAGTGTTTAAAATCGTTGGAAATTTAGTAGCTAGACTGTTAACGTTTATTTATTATGCAATGAGAAATAAACGTTAAATTGTTTTTAAACACAGGTTTTTAATACATGTGTAGCATAACGTGTTATGTTTTTAAAGATGTTTTAATTATGGAAACTAGGTCAGGGTCAGGGGTAGCTCAGTGGTTAAGGACAATTAAGGAGTGGTTAATTGGTCTATGGTTCGGAAGGTCCCAGGTTCAAACCCCACAACCACCAAGTTGTCACTGTTGGGCTCTTGAGTAAGGCCCTCAACCTTCAACTGCTCAGATGTAGAATGAGATAGAAATGTAAGTCACTCTGGATAAGGGTGTCTGCCAAATCCCATAAATGTAAAAACGGCATGTCCTAGGAATTTTTGTTAATATCATTTATATTAAAATGTAAATGGTTGTTTAGCAATGTGTAGTTCAGTATAAAAATATCATGGATAGAAAAAGGATAAAACTTTATACCTTGAGTGTGTTTTAAGCAGATTGAAGATATTAAGCTCTAAAATATTTAATACTGATTTTTACTATTTACCTTTGCCTGCGAATGATATGCTAGAAAGCTGATATGAGGTAGAGCTCACTCACTCAACATCTATACACCTGGGGCCTATCCCAGGTGACTTAGGGCGCAAGGCGGGGTACACCCAGGACAGGGTGCCAATCCATCGCAGGGCACATACACCCTGGCCAATTTGGGAATGCCAATTAACCTAACCTAGATGTCTTTGGACTGTGGGAGGAAACCCACCAAGCATGGGGAGAACATGCAAACTCCATGCACAAAGATTTGGGAATCAAATCTGGCTGGGAATCAAACATGGACCCTAAGGTGCAAGGGGACAATGCTAACCACTACAACCGTCCCGCCTGATGTAGAGCTTATACCATTTAATATTTTCCTAAAGATCAACTTAAATTTACTGTCCACAAGTGAAGACACCATTCATTAAAGGCATACAGTTTTAAGCTAGTAATATCAGATTCCCACTTCTAATTATTAAATAGTACCTTCTATAACTTTCTATTGCTCAGCACCTTCTAAACACATTTTCAGCAACTGAAGCAAAACTAATACAAAAGGAATATATTCAAAGGAAGAGGCAATGTGAGTCAGCACAGCTGTGATGCAGCCGTAGACATGAGGGTGCAGTTCCACAAACACCATTTATTGTCAACAGATGAGGAGTTATTTATTTATTTATTTAACCGGTCATTTTGCTATGCCAACACACATCCTTCAACGACGGGCGGAACTAAGAGCGATGGTCAGCAACCGACAGTTAGTGTCATTAGCAGAGGTAGTAGTATTTTTAAATCTCATAAGTTGCTCTTTACATATTTTTTTCACTTTTCTACTTTTTCCCAGGGTTTGAGGTTTAATCCCGAATAGCATAAGATGGAAAGCTAGTGCATTATGTACTGTACGGTGTATGATTCCTTGTTCCACGCACCAAGTAGTCCCCCGTGATCATGGATTAGAAAGAGATTTGGGATTCAGCCTTTTGTTAGAAGCTGACATTAACTGTGAAGGGAACAACATGGACAGTTCAGAGGCAATTCGTAACAACTTGTAAGCTATTATCAAGTGCACAAAGTGTTGCTTAAGAAGATATTTTGAATGAGGGTTTTGGCAGTCAGCTGCTATCTCCTCTTTCCAGTACTGTGCACCATACCGACCTACTTTCATCAGGGCTGGCAAGCGACAATAAGTGTAATAAAAAAATTGTTAGAACACCTTTGACGTGGAGCAATATGAATAGTTCAACTTTCCAGTGCTGTTATTGTCTTTTATCATCACTCATGGATTGTCGCTCGTCCAATTAGATTACTTGGTCAGAATTAACTGTAGTGTAAAGACAAAGTAAGTGTAAGAAGCATATTGTTTGCTTTCTTTTTGGCTTCCTTAGAGATGGGCAGTAATACTGTAGAAGTTGGCATAGGGGACTTGTGGTTCAGTGGTAGGTGCTTCTCCTGCCATGTCGAAGGCCCGGGTTCAATTCCCAGCCAATGGATGCAGTGCCGGTCCCAAGCCCGGATAAAATAAGAGGGTTGCATCAGAAAGGGCATCTGGTGTAAAACCTGTGCCAAGCTTGTATGTGCGGCCTGGGATGGTCCGCAGTGGTGTCCCTGTGTCGGGAGCACCCAAAAGACCAACAACTGTAGAAGTTGGAGTGACCGAGATGCATGTTTGCTGTGTAATCTTTAGATCTCCAGCTCATCTTGGTCATGTCTCTCTCCCTTTCCAAGGAGGATTTGTTATGTAACTGTCAGTAATAAACACACCTGGTGACACATCCACTCTTACCATTTGCTTCCTCTAATCTCTCTCACTTTGCTTCTTTCCTCCACCTGCTTGGCAAATCAACTCCACTGTTGTCTGGAAGCTCTTTGACTCACTCCACAATTAGTTAGGAAGCATTCATTCTTCTTTTTACTATAAACCTCTAGTGGAAATTCA
>JAAGKR010011861.1:0-17567 GCA_011419295.1 Clarias macrocephalus
AAAGTGTCCACAAGTGCAGTCACAAAAACCATCAAGCGCTACAAAGAAACTGGCTGACATGCGGACCGGCCCAGGAAAGGAAGACCGAGAGTCGCCTCTGCTGCGGAGGATAAGTTCATCCGAGTCACCAGCCTCAGAAATCGCAGGTTAACAGCAGCTCAGATCAGAGAGCAGGTCAATGCCACACAGAGTTCTAGCAGCAGACACGTCTCTAGAACAACTGTTAAGAGGAGACTGTGTGAATCAGGCCTTCATGGTAGAAGATCTGCTAGGAAACCACTGCTAAGGACAGGCAACAAGCAGAAGAGACGCGTTTGGGCTAAAGAACACAAGAAAGAACACAAGAAAGAAAACTCGCTGAATGAGAAGGGGTGTCCAAACTTTTGCTCTGTACTGTATATCACATCACATCTGAACTATATCATATCACTCCTGAACCAAATATCACCTCTGAACGGAGGACCTACTTATCGCCGCTGAACTGAATCGTATAAGACCTACCATGGCATTTTGGTTGAGGCTTAACCACTGCAAATGGTGAATATGACATTAATTACATAACGACAGTGGGAAAGTACATATATAGAGCTCCTCCCTAAACTTTAGACCAGGGATTTAAACTAAAAGGAAGAACAAGACCAGACTGTGGCGGTTAACACCAAGAAGACAAGGCCACATCAAAACACACTTTTCGAGCATGTTGACGATACATGTGATATCATCATCATTGTAACTTTTTTATTTTTTCAATTAACCACCTCAGACTTCCTAAACCCCCAGGTTACACTCTCTTCTCACCTGATGTGTACCTGTGTGATCTCAACACACTGTAAACACACTCCGTAGTGTTTCTGTACAGATTATTTCTCTGATAATCCCAGTATTCACGCATATCCAAGGGTGCCATTATTTCTGCACCAGCCTGTATGATGTCGCACAGCTGTTTGGGAGACAGCAGCACGTGCGCTCACGTGTTATTAGTTTATTATCATGGCATCATGTTTGATCTCGCGCTTACAGTGTGTGTGTGTGTGTGTGTGTGTGTGTTTAAGCTTGTCCTGCCACCAATAACCTCCGCGTGACTTTGCCTGTCTTCGGGCTAGAACAAACACCGCGATTTTTTTTTATTTTAAATAAATGAAACCAGAAATAACTTTAAATATATTCTAGACAATTGACTGACCATAAATAACAGACATGAAGTCATTACGTACCGTATTACTGCGCTGTTATAATATTGAGCCTGGCCACACGGACCAACTGCAGAGGGAAGTACTTCCGGTTCGTGGTGTGACGTCAGACTCCGAGACTCTGAATCGCTCGTGTCGCGCAGAAGAGTCGGTTCCACCTGATAAAAGCCTCCTTCCCGAGCCTGTGTCGTCACACTCACATGACATCATGCTCACAGTTTCTGGAACGATCCTTGTGTAGCAGGTATGCCTTTAAAACTGTATTTTGTGATGCCACTTGCCATGACCATATTTGGATTTCCTGTGTTCGCATGCTGTTTTAAAAAAAAATAATAAACCGATGATTTCACACTACATACACGTATGATTATGATCATAATATATTATATATATAATTATGATTATAAGTCCCTCAGTGATGTACACACGTGTTTTGTTGGTCAGTTTGTCTTTGATTTCACAGCGCGTGCACGTTGAGCGTTGCTGCCACGCTCTGGTTTAACTGCTGCACAAGTCCTCAGCTTGCCTGTCTGTGTTGTCCAGATTCAATAAACGAGGACATGATGGCTAAAATGTTGGTGTATTGAGGTTTTTCGCATGACAACGCATATTACACACCGCTACGCTTGCGAGAACAGTGTTGTTGCAAGTGTATTTGCAAAAAACCCTTTCAGCACCATGGTGAGACTGTCTCTCATGAAGATCGTCCCTGCAAAGCTGCATAGGAGAAGTTCATTTAGAGTTGCCAGCCCCAGAAATCACCAATTAACAAACTGCACCTCAGATTAGAGCCGTTATGAAGGATTTACAGAGCATAAGTAGTATCTCCTCGTAACAGACCAGCTTTCCTTAAAAATGTCTAATGCATCATTCCCTCATTTTGTCTTGTCTTGCTCTTTTCTTTTCCACAATAAGAAAAAAAATATTGTATAGAAGGAGCAAATACTGTATTTAAATATACAGATTTCTTTCTTTTTTTTTTTTTTTTTGCTGTGGGGAAATAAAATCTTAATCTGCTATATCACAAAAGATTTCTAGACAACAAGAGATTATCCCAAGAGACTTATAGCATGTAGGGCACACACAGACACACTATGGGACTGTGGGAGGAAACCAGAGTACCCAGAAGAAACCCACCAAGCACAGGGAGAACATGCAAACTTATGATTTAAGGACAGATGATTTCTACTAATTTTCGATGCTGTATCTAGCCTCTCAGATATGTATAATCCCTAAAAGTTTTAACAAATACACCAAAGAATCTATAGTCAGACATTGCTGTATCTTTTATCCCAAACCCTTACAGTTCCACTTCTACACAAAGTTTTTTCCAGTGCTTTACTAACCTGAATCAAAACTAGAGACTCACCAAAATGATTTGTTTAGGTGAGTCGATTCAGTCAGTGAGATCTTGTTCGTGTCCTTCACCGCTGGGTAAGTGTTCGAGTCTCGTGCTCTCCATCGCCCTCCTCAGGGGTATTTCAAATTGTCCCACTTGGATTGCATAACTGTTGATATTGATGTGTCATGCTTACATTTCATTTCCTTTTATTTCACTATGGGTTATTTACACATGACGTGTTTAATGGGCCTGAGGCATGACTGCAGCTTCTAAGTACCAAGGGGAAAGGGTTTGAAAAGCTGCTTTTCATTTACTGATGGCAAAACCGTAGACCCACAAATGAGCAGTAACTGAAGGCTGCTTTAGTAAAGCAGAAGGCAAACAGCTCACAGGAGGAACCTCTGTATGTAATGAGGTGCATGGGCTCCAGACTTCAGGATGACATTGGCTGCACAGTTTTTGATTTCTCCTTCTTCTACTTCTTCTTTTTCTTTTTTATTATTATTGTTATTATTATTATTAAGAAGAAGAATATCTTAGGAAACTCAGTTTGGTTCACCCTGGATAGAGTGCCAACTTTGAGCAATGTGGAAACAATGATCAGCCTCCAGTGAATATCTGTGAAATGTGGGGGAACAAATCAAGCCCAGAGAAAACCTGCAAACTCCATGCACACACACAGACCAGAGGCAAGATTCAAACCCCCACTCATGGATTTGTGAGCTGACAGTGCCAACCACAAAGCCACCGTGCAGCCTTTGATAATAAGACTAAAATTACGACTACTACTACTACTAATAATCATAGTAATAATAGTGGAAGTAACGGCGGCACTGTGGCTTTGCACCTTTTCGTCCTTGGTGGATCTCCTCCGGGTGCTCCAATTTCTTTCCTCAATCCAAACGCATGCAGATTAATTTAATTTCCACTGCCAAATTGCCCATAGTGTGTGAATGAGCATAAGTGTGTGCGTGTGTGTGTGCCCTGTGATGGATTTGGACCCCATCCAGGGAGTACCCCATGTCATGTCCTAAGTCTCCTTGGGGGATTGATTCCAGGCCCCCCACCACCCTGTATACAGGATAAAGTGGTATAGACAATTAGTGAGGGAGTGGAAATAAAATAGACAGAAGGTAGAAGGACCATGCTCAAGGGTGACAGCCCAGCAGCATCATTGCTTGAACTGGGGACCTCCTGATCAGCAGTTCAACACCCTAACCACCGAGCTGCCCCTGTCCCCTATTATTTCAGTAATGTTTAAATTCAAAGCTCCTGAACACACATCCACCCTACAGTGGAAAAGAAAGGAAACACGGCCAATTCCTATGATTATGATTGTTATATAATTATGGAAAAAGACGTCTCACAGTGGACATGGCGATGGACAAACCCCAGCTCTTGTTTACCCACATGCTTGGAATCGACCATTTGGCCTGAGCTTCCTGTTTTATAATTTACAGAGGCAGAGGGATGAAGGGAAAACCAGCAGTTGGCCAGCTTTCATGTGGGAGAGAGGGCAAGCATGGGATAGTGTGTGTGTGTGTGTGTGTGTGTGTGTGTGTGTGTGTGTGTGTGTGTGCTTGCGTGAGTGTGTGTGTGCGTGTATGTGAAATGAACAGAAAGAGACTTTATATTTATAAGAGCAGGACAAAAGTGTCTTTTTGAGAGACTGGTTAAGAGGGTGCACGAGTGCTGGAACAGAGACACGACCCAGGACGGCTCCATGGTAACGACGGACCACAGCATCCGCTGACTTTCTGGGGTAATCAAGGTAAAATCATCCAGTACCGTCAGTAAGTGAGTGCTTCTCTTCTCTCTCTTAAGCCTGGGTATTATTTCTGTTTATATAATTTTATATTAAAAATGTGTAATTTACTCTTAATGTTCATGTTGTTTTCTTAGTAACAGATATGTAAGTTATTAGTCCTGTGAAGTGCCTGTTTTAGCTTGTGATCTTTCTCATTACTCTGAATACTGCCTGAGAAATGCCACTGTTACACTACTGTACAGTTAAAAAAAAATTTTTTATCTTACATGCTGCTTTTATTATTACTATGTTAGTGTGTTAGTAAAGGAAAAAAAATACATTTGATTGGGGATTTGGATTGGTTAGGTAGTTTTGTTTTGTTAAATGATGAACATCATCATGGATCTTCTGGGGCTTCACCTGTAGTTCCATAAAGCCTGGAACCACCTACCAGACCATTTCTACAGAAAACACCTCAACAGCATAGCTAAGATAAACTATCCCATTTTTGTGGTAGTGTTAATGTTAGTATTAGTGCTAGTATTAGTATTATTATAAGTAGTTAATGTTAGTGGCGGCACGGTGGTGTAGAGGTTAGCACTGTCGCCTTGCACCGCCAGAGTCCGGGTTCGATTCCCGTCTCTGTGTGCATGGAGTTTGCATGTTCTCCCCGTGCTTGGTGGGTTTATTCCGGGTACTCCGGTTTCCTCCCACACTCCAAAGACTGCCTGTAGTGTGTGAATGAGTGAGTGTATGTTTGTGTGTCTGTGCCCTGCGATGGTTGGCACCCTGTCCAGGGTGTATCCTGCCATGTGCCCTAAGTCTCCTGGGAGACTCCAGGCCCCCGTGACCCTGAATACAGGATTAAGTGGTATAGATGATGAGTGAGTGAGTGAGTTAATGTTAGTATTAATTATGACCACTGTCAGGTGACGTGAACACCATACAACATTAATTATTTATTAAGCACCATTAAACTGATGACAGGACCAGGGACATCCAAGGCTAACCCATGCCAGCAGGGACCAAAAAACAGCCCGTTCATTCCGATCCCACAGAAAAGCCAATGCGAGTCAACGTTAGCCACCAGAACACCCAGTGCACCACAACTTGCTGTGTATGGGGCTTAGCAGGCAAAGAGTTCAAGACTGTCAATCCCGGTATGCTCCAGACAAACCATTCTGATCCAAGGAGGCCCAATCCTGCAACCTGCAGCATCCAAGGGATTAGCTGCTAATATTCTGGTGCCAGAGACCATAGTCGACCACCCAGAGGCCCTGCAGAGTGATTACCCGAGGGGTCAGAGCTACCCCAATAGCCCAAGGAGTACTCAAAACATTGGTGGTTTTATGTTTGTCTTTAATGTTATGGCTGATCAGTCTAAGTGCTATTTTTAGTAGTAATATGAGTTATGTTAGTATTACACTAAGTGCATGAGTGCTAAATTAAAGTGTACATTTTCTTTCTTCCCTTTTTGTCAAGATCTTTAATCGGTCTTTGGATCTCCTGTCATGTCCGCACCATGTCCGACCTTCCGCTTATCTCAGATACCACTTGCTGGAGCATCAACTCCAAAGTGGAGCCAGAAATCAGTGACACACTATACAGGAGCACTCATGGGTTGGAAGGAGGGAAGTGTGTGCCAAGTCCTCTTCGTCCTGCCCCTCTGTTTCGCTCCATTGGGCTGCCAGGGTTATCCAGCCTGCCGCCTCACCGCCGCTTGCGCTCCATCTTACACAGAGCGCGAGCGGTGCGACCTGATACTGCTAATGCTAAAGAAAGCAACAATGCTCAAGGTGATTTGAATGCTAACACTCTTATTTCTCAAGCTACTTACAGAGGAATGCCTTTCAGAGACTCCCTGCCTGATATCATGACACAGAAACTCCGTCCATGTCAGACCCACCAAGAGACACGGACGAGAAGAAGCCGCTTGACCTGCGACATGGAGACCTTTTCCAGCTTCCAGTCGAAATCAGAGTTGCATTTAAACCCCAACAATGATCTCACAGATACATTTCAGAGGCGCCACAGCATTGGACACCAAGACCCTTTGTCAAAGATCTACACTAGCAGGAGGACCATCGTGTTCCCTGTAACACAGAGTGACACGCACTCAGCGGCAACCACCGAAATGCCAGCGAATGCCAACAGAAAGAGATGGAGCAGGAGGATCCGTCAGATTTTGGTTTCTGAGAAAGGCAGTGATGAGGACATCAGCGAGTGTTTTCACAGTCTGGTCATAACAGACGATCGGGCCTCTGCCAGCAAGAAGAGCCCACAAGCTTCTGGATCTCCAAAGTCTAACAAATGTGAACTAGAGTGTGATCAGGAAGAAAAGATGGCACATCACACCCGGAGAGACCGACGTCCACATTTCCTGCCTCCAATATCTCAGTCTGGATACTTGTTAGACGTACCATTCGTCCTCCCGGAGAATTCCCCTCCTCCATCTCCTGGCAGCTTTTTCAGCACTCCTTTCTTCCCTCTGAGTGTCCCGGCATTTCCTGTCCATCCACAACGAGGACAGAGAGACACCTGAGAAACCTGAGACATCTAAGAATCCAATGCAGGGCCAATCGACTGCATTTGAATTTGATTTGCATTTAAAAATATGACTGAGTAGAAGTCGTTCAAAAAGTTTAGACTAAGCTTCATCTAGATACACTTTTTGTCTTTGAAAGATTTTTAACTAAAATAAATTATTTAAATTAAACAGATCACCTTTTCTACAAGGGCATTCATCAAGACAAATCAAGACTTTTGTATAGAATAACATAAAACAATTATGAGAATAAAAACTCCCTTTATTTCTCTATGTAACCCTCTGCTACACTAATACACTTATCCCAGCGTTTCACTAGTGCTTGGATACCATCAAGATAGAAAGTTTTGTCAATACCCCTGAGCCATAATGAGACAGCCTGCTTCACATCTGAAGCTTCACACTGGCCTCCCAGGAAGTCCTTTAATGCCCCAAACATGTGGAAATGGCTTGGAGCAAGGTGAGGACTGTATGGCGGATGTGGCAATAACTTCCACATGAGTTCCTGTAATGTGCAAGTGGTGCTGATGAATGATTTTGTGTACAGTTCACACAGGCAGACGTGGCACTTCCATAAGTTGATGACAAGTTATCAACGTTTTTTAAGGATTTCAGTCAAAATCACGAATTCTTTAACCTTATTAAACCATCTACTACACTGACTAAAACATAATTATGTTAGTATTCAATATATGAATAAACAAGTAAAAGAATAAACACTAATACATTGAAGCAATGAAGTAATAAAGGAAAGCATCAGAGTGACACTTGGTGAGTTTATTGTCCAGAGGAGGGCAGCATAGAGCTCTGTGCAAAATCTCACACCTATGACTCCTATTTCAATCCTCTTCCGTTGTGTTCCTCTAGTAATGGACCGTGTCGTGTATACACACTAAGTTTATAAAGTTACCATCATTGTGGAATGAGACAGAGGGTGATGTTAAGTGATGCTTCAGAATATACTGCTTACTTACATGCTAACTTAGAAAAAAAAATTCTCTCTCTCTCTCTCTCTCTCTCTCTGTCTCTCTCTCTCATATACACACACATGGTCAGCATGGGAACAGAGGTGAGCTCTGTCTGCTGTGCTGCTGTAAGTGTGTGTGGAAAATCCAGGAACAGAACATACACATCTCAGAGAGAGAGAGTGTCGTTCCTTACCCACCAAACAAACAAGGTGGCGGAAATAGCAAGGATTGCTGGGATTTTTGTGGGGTCCAGAGTTGGAAAGAGTAGGACGCAGGGAACAAGGCGTCTCTGTTTGACACCTCTGGCCAGGAGGGAAGGATAGACTGATGAAGGGATGAAGGGAGGAGGGGAGAAGAGATGAAGACAGGATAGTGAGGGAGGTTGTGGTGCTGTGAGGTGGGATAGGCTGAGAGCGAGGGAGGAGAGAGAGCAGGACTTCACTGCTTTACTGCAGGGTTGAAACACTTAGCTAATGTCTGTGGCCTTTGACCTTTAGACAAAGTGCAATCCAGAGGTGTCCTGGCCAATGAAGTGTAGGATTTTAAAAAGTGAATTAGGTGAAGGTAAAGCAAAATGGTGGGACGAGAAGTTCATCTGTAAATCGAGTCATTCAGCCAGGAGATGTTTGATCTGAATGTAAAAATAGGCTAAAGGTGAGGATACAAGATTGAGAATTCCCAGGGAAAAAATAAATACTTTTAGACTGGTCAAAACAAAAACAAAATAGTTTTTACTCAGATAGATACAGAGATAATAAACACTCAATCTCCATCGTAGCATTCAGGATAGTTGAGGTCATGCTAATGCTAGTTTTTTTTTTGTAAACTGTATAAAAAGAACTGGACAAACACTCCATGCCTTGCTGTTGGCTGGAACACACCTACTTACCTTAGTTACCACAAACTTGCTAGTTTAGCTATAGCTTAGCTAAAATTCAAATATTGTTATATTATAATGCATTTGTTTGAACTCTATCATTAATTCCCTACAAGTCATAATGTACCAACTCCTATGTTACGAGTGGCGAGTAACAGTAAAAGCCAGTGATTCCAGTTAGCTAACATGATGCATAGGAGATAGTTGATGGTTCGACGTCTGCAATAAAGCTGTCACTCAAATTATGTATAAATTTCAGACTCAATATAATTTTAACTGATGAGTTACGTAGAAATTCAACCCCTGTACAGTTGTCATTAATAAGAAATCTTTTGTTTTACATTTTTTGTACCAGGTTGTAAACGTGTTTGTTTCTTTTGCGAAGTTGGACATTTTAGCATGTGGTCTCATGATGTGAAGTTTGAATCATTTTAGTGACTCATTTCTTTGCATCAAAATTTTTTTCCTCATTTAGTTCATTACGCTGTTTTGAGAAATAAAATAAAATGTTACATTTTCAATAAACAGACCCCCAACACATCTACATACAAAAATGTTGCCTATAGTTCCAGTAATGAAAATATTACAATGCAGCTAAGGACATATTATGATAAACAGAATGAGCAGCTCACCTATTATATCTTCTAGTCCGAATCGTTTGTTCTTTTGAATTAATTGGACTGCATAGCGTCTACGGGAGTCACATGATAAATTAATGAACGATTCGGACCAAAGACTTAAAGGTAACTACTCATTTCTGTTTCCTGTACATATCCTACAGACGTTTTGTGATGCTTTGCGCATGCGTGCCCAGTAGAAGATTAACAAATCACTCTCTGAGACCACTTGCTCTTCAAAAACAATGAATCGTTCATGAATAGCCCATCATGTCTCCATGGGGCTTGATTCACTTTTGGAGCCAGCTCCTGGTGGTCACTTGAGGAACTTCACATTTTGACATTTTGCCCCCTGGTCTTCTGTCAGTTGATAGCACCAAAAGACCAATTACAGTTTGTTGCTTTATAGGAATTCAGTTTACATACAGCAGTGACTAAAAGTAAAAGACAAGTAAAAGACAATCTATACCATTAAGTTCTTCCTGTTCACAAAACAGGTGATTTCACCATTTAGTCCGAGCCTATCTGGCTGAAGATTTGTGCTAA
Source organism: Clarias macrocephalus (assembly GCA_011419295.1). Lineage (NCBI taxonomy): Eukaryota > Metazoa > Chordata > Actinopteri > Siluriformes > Clariidae > Clarias > Clarias macrocephalus. Next base: position 9,833 of record JAAGKR010011861.1, read on the forward strand.
TTAACTGGAAAACTAATGAATAATTGGTTATGTGGCACTGCAGATGTCTTTTTGACTCTATGTCCAGCTGGATCCAGCAGGTTTTGAAGAACAAAGGACTTCAAACGAAATATTGCTTACTCTAGAGCAATTTCACTCTTTAAAATAACAAACTGTTCTTATTATCATGATTGTCATTATTTAAGAAAAAGAAATAGAACAAATTACTTTTGAAATAGAACTCAATACTTTTGACCGGCACATTTTACATGAACTTATGGTTTGAGTCTTGAGTTAGACCATCTGAAACATGTCCTCACTCCCTGCGAATCCTGGACACGTCAGATTGACCTGAATTTACATACAATTTTAAAGAACCTTTAGAAACAAACATACAAAATCAATGTACATTTGTCCAAAATATTTTACTTTATATTATGTGTATTTAATTAAAATATACAAAATGACCTTTCCTCAGCTTCTCGTCTCCTTGTCTTTTTAATAATTTCATTGAATAGTTTTTTTTGTTTGTTTATTTGTTTTTTTTCCCCAAATTATAGCTTTATAAAAAATATCCCCGCCCACTGCTCAACCTCCTCCCAGACGAACATAGAGCAGGTTAAGACAGATCATTTTCAGGAAATAAAACAGGCCACACTGAACATCTCTCATTGATACACTTTTTATCATGAAACTGTTTTACTCTTTGTCCTGAATGAGGGGAAATTCCCAGGCATTTGTGTTACACCAGTGACATCATGAGAGAGACCTGACACTACAGTGGGGAGGTGTGGAATGGCGTGACACTCCTGGGGTAAACACTGTAATAAATGACAGCTGGAGATGCAGACTTACTCCTCCTCTGTTTGTTCCTGGTAGATGGGGATTTTCTTCTAACCTGTTGTTCTAAAAACACTGAATAGATAGGTACAATTAAGAGTAGACAGATGGATGGATGGAAGATAGAAGTCTGGATGTATGGATAAACATGGAGGGATAAATGACTGGTTGGCTGGCTTAATGGATGGATGGATAAGCAGATTTATAGACAGCCATGTGAATGTGTAAATTAATAAATAGTTGGAAGATTGATATCAATTTATAAGGTTGGATGAATGAAGAGATAAATGGCTGGCTTAATGGATGGATGGGTTGACTGATATATAGACAAATGTATAGAACAATCGTGTATATGTATGGACAGACTAATGGTTTAATGAATAAAAGAATAGATGGATAAAGAGATGGATGAATGGATAAAAAGCTGGAAGGATGATTGGATAAAGATATGGATAGATGGTTAATTTGAAAGTTGTGCAAATTTATGGATAGATAAATGATTTGGTGAATGAAGAGGCATGGAGCCTGTCCCTAGTGAATGAAGTAGCTTGGAGCCTCAGGACAGAAGGTAGGGGACACCATGGATGGGGTGCCAACCCCTACACACTCCTCACTTGGGAAATGCCAATTAGTCTACAATGCATGTCTTTGGACTAGATGGATGGATGGATGGATGGATGGATGGATCAATGGGTAAAAATGTGGGTGTATGTATGTATGTATGAAAAATTTAATGAATGGGTAAAAATGTGCATTGATTGATAAATGAATGGATTGATGGATGGAAAATTGGATTAATAGATGAGGATGGATGTATGGAAGATTGGATCAATGGGTAAAAATGTGGGTGGATGGATGGAAAATTGGATTAATAGGTAAAAATGAGGATGGACAAATAAATAATGAATAGAAGGCTGAATAAATCCAATACATAGATGGATCAAACAGATAAATAAGAAAATATATGGATTGAAACTAGACGTATGGATGGGTAGATGCATAGATAAATGAATGGATGGACTGATAGATGGACAGTGAAAGAAAACTATGTAAAGGTTAAATGTATAAATGTTTTTTTTGAATAATTAGAAAAAATGGTCGATGAATGGATGATTGGACAGTGGGGTAATGATATGGAAGGAGATCCTCCACAGATGGGTGGAATTACAGATAAGCTAATACATTGATAGATAAATAGATAAATCATTGACTACATAGATGGATAGATCTATAGATTCTATTTTAAAAAAGCAGGTGCATACTGGGATCTCTCTCTCTCTCTCTCTCTCTCTCTATTCAGGTTTTAGAGCTGCCTGTCTGGCTGATAAGCTCGTGTTTCTGTCCCTGTATCCTTTATTACTGACACATTAGTCTCACTCAGCACACAAAGAAGACAAAGAGCTGAGCAGATCTGCCTTATCAGGCGGAAGACGGGGTGTTCTTTCTTTCTTTCTTTCCGTTTTTCTTTCTCGCTCCCTCTGTGTGTGTGCGTGTGTGTGAGTGTGTTAGTGATGTGACTTTGCCAGCACTCTCTTTGTAGCGTGTGATTTATTGCCAGTTGACACACATAGGCGCAGTGTGTGAAGCGATTGTTCAGGGCATTTACACCATGCTGCACAAACACAAAAGAGTTTCAGTTTCACACCACACACACCTCAGATCAGCGAGCACCATCACAGCCAATTACAACCTTAAGGAAAGCATTCTTACAAAAAAAAAAATGATAAAATGCAGTGTGTTTGCTTTAATTTAAATCCAATCAAACATTCGGGACAGCAATATTAATCGTCATTGTAAAATGTCACTGCTAAAAAGTAGGATGCGTCGTTCTTTTATAAATAACACATTATAATCATTGATCAATTCCTGTGGTGTTTGGAACGCACTGTTAGAAGAAAAGACTCGAGTTCAGTCTGGAGACAGTAACTCTGCTTCACCACGCCATTCTGACGTTGATTAATTTCCTAGAATTGCACAACACGCAGTGATCTAATCCCTACTTAATCCTCCATTAAACCAAATATCACAATAATAACTGGAGGTAGTCATTACCTGTTAACTGCCCCTGTGTGTGTATGCATGTGTGTGTGTGTGTCTGGAAGAGAATGTTTGGGGAGTCAACACTGCAGTTCCTGTTTAAAGTTATAAATATCTGTGAGACCTAAATTCCTAATTCCTCCCTCCTCTTACTCGGTATGATGGCTTGTTTTTCCACTGTTTTGGAACAAAATGTACTCCCTCGGTTCATCATCACACACACTCTCCTTCTCTCTCACACACATATACAATAATAACACACATTAGGGCTTTTAATGGTCAGTCTGGACATCGTAGCTGAGAGCAGTGTTGTGCTTGTGCATGTGTGTGTTGAGAGTGTGTGCATGTGTGTGTGTGTTGCTCTAAGGTGTGGTCCAACAGGTGTGTCTCCTTTTCATCTGTCACACAGAACAAACTTACACTTTTGTCCCCCCTCCATCCTTCCTCCACACTTCACTCTTTCAGTTTTCAATTAGATGAAAAAACTTCTACAAAGCCAAGAAAGAAATACAATGAAAAAGACAACAAAAAACAACAAACAGAGAAAACAAGCAATCGTGGGAAAAGCATTAAAATATCAGGAAAAAAAAGGAAAGAAAGATGGAAGGGAGGAAGAAAGAAAGAAAGAAAGAGAAAGAAAAATTTAAATTATGAAATAGAATATCAAAAAAGAAAGAACGAAAGAAAGAATGAAAAAAGGGAAAACAAGATTTTTTTTAAAGAAAAGCACTACTAGAGAAAAAGAAATTGACAGCACATCAGAAAAAGAAAGAAAAAAAAAGAAAGTAAATGAGAAGGTAAAAGAAGGTAAAAGGGAAAGGGAAAAAAGGAGAAGTTGTGCAAAACTGTGCAAAAGTCTTGAACCCCCTTTGTTTCTTCATATTTTGCTTCCAAATTTCCAGACATTTCTGTATTTTGAATGCAGTCTTGAGGAATAGTTCTCCAGGCTTCCTGAAAGACATCTTTTGTCTCTTATGTTTTCAGTCCAGTCTCTGTACATGAACAGTATCACAGGAATGTTTTTGTTTGTTAAACCACACAGTGACCTATGAATCATTAAAGCATAAAAAGTTATATCTAACTTAAGGCATGAACCAGCAAAAATCAGGTGCAGATGATGGGAGATGATCAGGCCGGTGATTAGTATACATTTTAGTATACGAAATGATTTGTAAATTGTATACTTAGGCACTAAATATTTGTTCCCCTTTCTGTCATTTATGTACATTATTTAATTTAACAATAAAAAAGTGTGTTGGGGGGGGGGGGGTCTGGGGTGGCAAGACTTTTGCACAGTATGTAATGAGGAAAATAAATAAATAAATCAAGAGAAAGAAAGAAAGAAAGAAAGAAAGAAAGAACGGAAAATGATAATACAGGAATAATGAGAAAATTGTGTGAGATGTTTTTCAAAAAAGGAAATGACAAAATATGAGACAGAAAGAATAGAAGGAAGGAAAAAAGGAAGAGCAAATAAAGAAATTAGAGCATAAAAAATGAATGAATTAATGGATAAAAGAGAAACTCAAAATATGAGAAAAGAAAGAAAGACGAATGAAAGGAGAAAATAAAGAAAGAACATGGGAGAAAGAAAGACTCAGGGAAAGAATGGAAAATGTAAAAAGAACTGAGAAAAAATAAGAAATAAAAAGATTGAAAGAAAGAATAAGATGGAGAGGAAAGTAGAACTGGAGGGAAAATCATAGATGAAGTAAAAATTCTAGATAAAAAGAGTAAATTAAAAAGTAATGTTAGTGTGTGTGTGCGTGTGTGTGTGTGTGCGTGTGTGTGTGTGTATAAGTCACTGAGGATGATGAGAAACATTAGCTTTAAACATTTGGTCTGAAATAATGACAGAACATCCATTTATATCCGCATGAAATGAAAGATGAACGAGCCTTTTATCTTTCATTAAACAAACAAATCAGGACCGAAGGCGAGCCCAAACAGTGTAATGACAGAGTGTGTGTATCGCTCACGCTGATTTCACACTCCTGCGTCCTGCTCAGAAAGTCTTACTGAAGTGCCATGCTACTGTAATAAAGTTACATAAATAAATGAGTTGTAATAAAGTAACATCAGCCATTTAAACAATCATAAAACAGTGTCGTGACAAGAGAATAACAGGCAATAAACATTTGTCATTTGAGGAGTTCAAATATTTCTGAATTGTACCTACGACTCCAGACATTCTTGTGCAATTTAGATTCACCATCATTTCCAACAACAGCATTTTTTCTCCAAAACAGGAAAGAAGAAAATAAGCATGAGAGATGTCGTCTAATGAAAGACTTTTACATGTATGTCTGGTCAAGTTAAAGCTATATGATGTAATTCACCCTCAGGATCAAAATGGTCTAATCACTGAGTGGGGAAAACATGCAGATGTTTCTCAGTATGGCTCAATGTACCAAAGTTTATTTAATGCTAATTGTAATTACAGTGTAACTTTAGTTAAATTCATCCACACATCTGAGCTTTAGACAAAATTCTAACTGGCAAAATCTTTCCCTCTCAGGCGCTTGCTAGGTTTAGCTTCTGCTCTGTGTTGTGTTTTCTTCGCACGCCATTTTTCTAAAGTGCTAATAAATTTCATTTTACATTATTCAAATCATTTTCTTCTTCTGATTATAATTTTTTTTTTCTTGGGAATTTCAAACTCGGAGGACCTTCCGCTTGCTTGAGCTCACAGATGCCTGTGATTGGTTTAGAGCCGTGATTGATGTGAAACCGCTAAGTGCCTCTCATCCCTCCCCCTGAAAGAGTTTGGCCAAATAGCTCCCTCCAGGCACCCGGCTGCAGGAGGCTACAGCTTCACCCAGGATTCGAGCTTGATATCTCCGGATAATAGCCCGAGCATCACTCAGGGGGCCATATTGTTTTATTCCTAATCTTATTCTACGTCAGGTTCAGAATGATCTGAGCACTGACTGAATGATGACACACTGGTGATATTTATCAGTGTGGCAGAATTTAAGTTATTAGTTCATTTGAATTTTCTTATAAATAATCTGACAACAAAAAAATTATAATCACAAAATGTTATCATATTCTTAGTTCCAAAGTTCACAGTATTATTTTTACAATAAATATATAAAATATATATAATACAAATAAAAATGTTTAACATTTAATTAGAGAAGTACAACTTGATATTACAATTTGATTACACTTAGCATCAACCGCTAACAAAACATCCAGGGGTTCCGCCATATTGAGAAGAGAAGTAAAGTGAAGACAATTTTGACAAAAGGAGTAAGTTCAGAAATAGTGTGATTTCAGATTCAAAAATAAAATTAAAGTACACGGTCATATCTGTATGATGCTAACTTTAGCGAGCACGCGGTTCATAGGCAAATTGATGCTTGGTAAATAAAGATGCAGAGCTAATTACAAAAGAATATTATTTAGCTAGCTAGCATACAGTCTCTAATAGTTACATGCTAGCTGGTGAAATCATCACCCGGTCACTAGCTGGCCTGGCTTACACTCTGTGTATCTGTGTTTGCCTAGCAACACCTGCCTAGCAGCAACTTTAACCACTTTAATTACGTATCTTAGCTTTGTACTTTTAAAAAATGTTTTATGTCAGTTGCCTTACACACACTCTCTCTCCCTCTCCCTCTCTCTGACGTTAACCCCCGCCACACACATTTAATTTCTGTCATTCTTTCCTTGTTAGTTCTTTCTCTGTAAAAAAGCCGCAGACATTCAAAAGATGATAGATCTGTTCTTCTTTCGAAATAAAAACCCACCCATTTCCTGCTCACTCCATCATCTTACCCCCATCCCCTAGAGTGCGCGGTGACTATGCTACACGTCAGCGATGTGTTACTGTTAGGGACCACAATAGGTGACAGGGTCATGACCCATGTGCATGCAAAATGTGTTCATGTGTGTGTGTGTGTGTGTGTGTGTGTTTGTGTGTAGTGGGTGTGGTGTAGCTGTAATAGGAAAAGGAAAATAGCAAGGTCTGTTATGTCTCATTATAGATTTTACTAGTGTGTGTGTGTGTGTTGAGAGAGAGAAGCAACACACATACTGGGCTATGAATGGAAGTAGGGTGATGTAGAGGTTAAAATGTGTGGTTGAGTGTATGAGTGAAAGAAAGGAAAATATGAACGTAAGTGTATAAGGCAGTAAATGAGTGTATGAGAGAGTGAGGGAGTGAGGGGTTGAGTGATTTTATGAGCGAGTGAGAGAGGGAATGTATGTGGGAATTGATGAGTGAGTGTGTGAGTGATTAATGTTTATGATGTTATGCAGATAAATGTTGCTGATAATGTTCAATGAAATCAAGAGTGTAGTTTTTCTTTTATGCCAATAAAGTTCTGTGGAGCTGAAAACTAAATGAGAGAGAGAGTATGACTGAGTAAATGAGAGAGTGAGGGTATGAGAGAGCGAGAGTGAGTGTATGCGTGTGGATGAATGAGAGACTGTAATTGAGGAGTGAGTAAGAACATGTATGAGTGACAGAGTGTATGAGTGAGTGAGTGATAGTGTGTGTGATAGTGAGTGAGTGAGGAAGAGTGTGTATGAGTGTTCGAGGGAGAGAGAGAGTGCTTATGAGTGAGAGAGAGAGTGTGTGTGTGAGGGCATGAGTGTGTATAAGTGTGTATGAGTGAGTGAGTGTGTGAGTGAGTGAGTGAGTGAGTGAGTGTGTGAGTGAGTGAGTGAGTGAGTGTGTGAGTGAGTGAGTGTGTGAGTGAGTGTGTGAGTGAGTGTGTGAGTGAGTGTGTGAGTGAGTGAGTGTGTGAGTGAGTGAGTGAGTGTGTGAGTGAGTGAGTGTGTGTGTGAGTGAGTGAGTGAGTGTGTGAGTGAGTGAGTGAGTGTGTGAGTGAGTGAGTGTGTGAGTGAGTGAGTGAGTGAGTGAGTGTGT
>JAAGKR010011862.1:0-18092 GCA_011419295.1 Clarias macrocephalus
CATTTATGTGGAGAGCAAGTGGGCGAATCGTTATTGCCCCGAGTGGACAAAATGACTCACAAAAAAAGCAGGATTGTGCCACTTGATGTCCTTGAGGATACAGTTAAAAATAATTTTTGGAGACTTTTTATTTATTTAACAAGAAATATCATCTATATCATATAATATGACAAAGTGAATATTATCTGAAGCAAACAGACCAATAACCTGCCATGTGCACTGTTGAATTAAGAGTTCAACAGCGCTTATTTAGTACAGTATGCACACACTAATGAAGGGCAGGATACAAAACAATGTGGTTTTTTGAGAATTATCTACAAATTCAATCCAGAGAAGAAGCGGGGAAAAAATCTATTTATCTTAGTAATGGGGTCTGTCTGCAAGCAAAATTAAGCTTCCAGCTTCAGGTAGCATGCTGTCTCTATAAATAACCTAGAAAGTTATTTTAGGAAATAAAGGCATGGGGTGAAATTGGCTCAGAGGGATTAGCCAATTTCCCTTCTCTTAATCTGCAGTGTGGTAAAAGGTGAAAAACAAAAACAGACAGGGATTTGTTAGGTGTTTCTACTGTACTTTTTCTTTATGCAAGTCTAACTTTTCTGCTATTAGACCTGATAAATTATCCTTAAATTAATGTAAAAAAAAATCCAGTATTTAAAGCAGAATAGATTTAGACACCGTCTGGCCCCAAAAAAGTTATCATTTCAGAAGGGCCAAATTATTGGGTCTGCATCAAACAGGCCAAAACCAATTAAGGAGATTTGAAAGTACTGGAATTAGGTTAAGGATTGTCCAACACATTAATAAAACCTGTAAGGATAGTGCTGAACCATCAACTTTGTTGAAGAAACAACAACAACAACAACAACAAAACAGAATTCAGGATTCATAAGAAAGCCATCAATTACCCACATATTGAGAGACGTCCAGATTAACACCCCACTATGATTTCAGTTTAACTAACAATTAACTCGTCCGGAGTTTTGCACAGTCGCCTGGAAAATTGTCTTTAATGGAAATATTCTTTACACAGGTCTGTGTTTTTTCCTCTCCATCTTCTATGAAGATTAGAATTCTTTAAAAGCTTCAGTATGACATGATCCACTCAGCTCCATATTAGTCACTTTATAACTGGTGATTTGTCACTGCTCCATTGTTTGAATAGAAAATTACCCTGCAATTATAGGTTATGTAGGCAGCTTCATCTGCCATGCTGCCATTGTGTGCTGTTGTCTCAGGACTCCAGGTTTTTATGCATTCCATAACTCTTAATTTAAGCGCAATAAGGGCTATTTTACTTTCAGCTACTTGGACTAACATGCTGTCTTATGAGCGTATGAATAAATGGATAAACTTTGTAAGTTATATGTTGTAGGAAAAAACTATAATTTTACAGCACTGCAGATTTTCAGAGCATATATTGATGATGAAAACTATTACTGTATATCATTTAATTCCAAATATGGAGTAAAAACTACAGGATAATATTTTTAAACATGCATTAGTCATCTATAGCGGGAAGCTGAATGAATACACGGCATAAACAAAAGAATACTGATCAAAGGTGAGCAGTGCGGTTTGTATTAAATCTTTGTATTTAAGTGTGAATTTAAATCAAAGTCAAGACCAGAGAAAGGGATCATGGGGGTCAAAGCCGAGTGGCACTCTATCATGTTCAATGGAAATCTCAGCAGCATCACCTGCAGTCCATACCATATCAAGACCACTCACCAGAAATTACAGATGGTTTTCCATTTTATGCTCTTCCTTCATACATTTAAGACCTCTGTGCCATATTGATGTATTTCTTTTACAATGTTCTTAAAACTATGCAGAATATCCCAAACTAATTTTGTTTGGCTGTTATGGTCTCACATTCATATTTTAGTTTGGGGTGTTCAAGTCAAATATTTTTTTCTTGTCTTTAAAAAAAATTAAATTACAATAAAAAAAAAGATTTTCCAAATGTTACCTTATATCATATCCTCATATAAAACATAAGTAGCACCATTAAGGCAATTATGTAGCTGGTTGTTTGCTTCAACTATGAGAATTGATTGTAAAAGAATATAAACAAACGTAATGTGATTAACACTCCAATGTGGATGTATAATTGATATTTGTACTGATTGTTTTCGCAATGGCCGTTTTGCACATTTTGTTCCATTTGGCTTTCAGATTGCTTAAACTGATTTCCTGTGTCTAGAGGAAATTTGCAGCCATGGTTTTCAATATGGGCACGGCACTTGAAAATAAGCAGAGTTTTTCATTTTATAAATTTAGTTATAGCAATGGAAATCACTCACTCACTGATCATCTATACCACTTTATCCTGTATGGATACAAAACAAAACAAAACAAACAAACAAAAAAACAGTCACAACAAACAAACAAACAAACAAAAAAACAGTCCATTGTGGCATCGACACATCCCTGGTGATTTTTGGGCTTATGCTCTATGCTCAGAGGCCAAGGCCGTTTTAGTGGTCGATGTCTGAAAGCTGAAAAACCATTGGAGCTCTAATTTAATCTCTCAATGTAGGGAATAAGAGATTCCTATCATGTCATAACCTTGCGCAGGAGGTTTGTTAACGCAAAGCCCTAAGTGAAAAGTTTTTTAACGATTTCCAACTATCAAGGTAAAACATGCCAAGGTGACATTTTTATGTGACATCTGGGAGACATTTCTAAATGAATATTGAAAAGTTGTGCACAAAGCTTAAAAATGTCCTTCACAAGCTGTGGAAAAACAGTTGTAGGTAAAGCTGTAGGTGAAAACGGTTCATATCAAACCTGTTCATATTAAAATTGTATTTCTTGCTTTTGTGTTAGAAGAATTTTTTTGGCATTCAGAGTCTATATATATGTAGATAAATTGTATATTAAAGAAAAGAAAAATAGTATGTTGTATATCGTATTAATATAATAATATTGATATTATTATCATATATATCACACACTGAAACTACATACAGGCTAAGAACATTCTTTAAAAAAATTATTTAGATTTTAAGAAAATGCTGCAATAAACTAAACAATATATTCACTTTTTCCCACTGTGCAACATATTTGTGCATAGGTACATAGGGAGTAAAAACTCTCCGTATTTAATATATCTCTCCTGGTGTCATGATAAACCATCATGTGTAAACTGCAAATACAACTTCAGATGAATAACGTTTTCACCATGACATTATTTATTTAACAATAGTGAAGCAAAAAAAAAAAAAAACCTGAGCAATACTAAGAAACCCCCATGATTCAAGCTTGTAGAGCCATCTTTAGCAGCAGTAACATAAAGTTCAGATTAATTGTCCTGTTGCTTGACCCAATTTCTTTACCCTCATATGGAGATTTGCTAGAATATGCCGGTACAGCATACAGAGGAGTTTATGGTTGACATCTCATTATACATCTGAGCAGCTGAAGGTTAACGGTCTTGCTTAACAGGGACAATTTGGTGCTCATGGGATTTGAACCCAGGACCTTCCAAACCATAGTCCAATGCCTTAACCACTGAGCTACCCCTGACCCTGACACCACTTCTCAGTAGGTATAAGAGTAAAGTGTTTAATACAGGTATACGTGTATAAGAGTCAAGTGTTTCTGTTGAAATGCTGTGTTTGTCTTTTGCCTAATATGGCACTAGGCACTAAGGCCAAACAACTTCACTTTGGTCTCATCTGTCCACAAGACATTGTTTCAGGAGTATTGTGGTTTGCTTAGATACAGTTTGGGCACCTTAGTTGTGCTTCCATGTTATTTTTAGACAGAAGATGTTTCTCCTGGCATTCCCTTCCAAACAAACCGTACTTGTTCAGTCTTCTTCTAATTGTGCTGTCATGGACTTTGACATTTACCATGCTCATTGAGGCCTGTAGGGTTTGAGATGTAGCTCTGTGTTTTGGGAACTTCTCTGTGCATTGAACGGTCTGACATTGTGGTGAATGTGCTGGTACGTCCATTCCAGGAAAGATTGGCACCTGTCTTGAATGTTTTCCACTTTCTTACTATAGAATATTAATATATATGAAAAGGGTGTATAACCCTTTCTAGATTGATGGGCAACAACAGCAGTTGCTTCCCTAAGACCATTGCTTATGTCTTTCCCTCTTGGAATTGTGCTGACACACACCTGGATGCTCCAGACCAGCAAACTGCTCGAACTTCTGCTTTTATAGACATCTGCACAGCTGATGATGATTAATCAGTCAAGTTCTGATGATTGGTGGAAGCAGTAAGGGAATTCCTTTTTGGCTTCATTTTTGTAAAATGAATAAATAATGGCACTATTTAAAAAAAAAAGGTATAGGATGTTGTTGTTCTTCTGAGATTGTGTTTGGTTTGTTTAATACTAAGACCCACTATGATATGATGGTTTTATTATGTTTTTACATTAAAACACTTTTACACATGACTGTACATCTCAATTCAGACAAATAAATAATGTCCATCTAAGACTGTGAAAATCTAGTAGAATATATGGCCAAAGCATTTCTCTGTTCATGTAGTGTATAATTGAACATTTACCCTTCACTTCCCCCTTCCTCTAAGTAAACGTTATGAGTCAATCAGTCGTAACAAGGAGTGATGGAGAACACTCAGTCCCTCCCTCATGGAAATAGACCCCACGCATGAGACGAAACACGCACCACTCCTACCTGAAGTAACTCATTCATACCGTCTCAGTGCTCCGAGTGATTGATGGTGTTCTCGGTGCAGGACGGCAAAAATGTTCCTGACTGCATTAACAGCAAGGGATTTCATTTAATCACACGTCCCCATTTGGGAGAGGGACAGTGACATCATATCGGATCAGTCCCTATGAATCATCAGGTTTGCATTAAAGAGGTGCATTATTATTAAGTCCGGCTCCGTGAATGTCTTACCAGATGTCACGCTTACTGATGTGCACTGGAACAAACAGGGACAAGCAGCACTTTCAGACTGCAAAATTATTTTTCTCTCCGAGTGCAAAACCTTGGTGGCAAAACCAATTAGAGCGTTCTTCATAGACTGGGATTTGGGCATTAGGAATCTGTTCAGTTCACCCAGATGGAGAATTTCATAGAGAATATGAACTAATTCTTGTGTTTGCTCACAGTCTGTATCGAAACAAACCCTCTAAATGAAGATTCTGTCATTTTTTGATGTGTAACTGTGTTAATGACAGATGTCATTTGTCAATCATTAAAAGAGAGACTCACAGAGCAGCCTCCCTTGATGATTTGTTATTTGTTTTTAAATTCTATTAAAATGTCGCTTCCAGGCTCCCAATAATAACAACAACAACAACAATAATAATAATAATAATAATAATAATAATAATAATAATATCCAAGTGAATAGGCGTGCACTTAAATTATATAAATATGGGTTTAAGAACTAGAATACCCATCTCTTACGACTCACAAGACACCATAACAGATGCCAGATTTCCTCAAAGCAGCTAAGCTCTTTGGACAAAAATTAGTCACATGTGTCATTTCTTTCTTAATACTTCGTTACGCCTCTCCTAACAGCGACAGTCCTGTTGTAGCGTCAGTGTCTTAAGAGAGAGAGAGAGCGCCAGTCACTTTCAGAATTAACTACATTCAACTAGAGATTCTGACCTGCGTCAGTGTCAAATCCTCGCCATTATACACACATTTCCACAATTACACAAATTGCTACTATAGAACAAATGCACTAATATACAGTAATGTACAAAAGTCTTGAGTCAGTCCTCAAGAGCCAGACTTCCTTATATTTTTAATGTAGTCTTGAGGAACCATTCTCCAGGCTTCCTTAGGGACTTTTTTGTCTCTCACTTTCAGTCTAGTCCCTGTACCTGAGCAGCTTCATAGAGCTTCATGTTTTTTGTTTGTTAAGCCTATGAAGTGACCTATGAATCATTTAAATATAAAAATAAAAAAAAACATCTAACTTACGGCAAGCACCAGGGAGAAACAGTTTCAGATGATGACAGGGGAAATGAGGTTGCTGCTGAGGTTTTTACATAAACAATCAATTACGTAAACTGTATCTTTAGGGTTTGTTGTAGCCTGTCACAGTAAAACGATAAGGTTCGCTTATACTTCATTTTATCGAACTTAGACCTGACAATGCTTAGATTTTATTCTCATCAGGTCCTCTTGATCCAAAATATATAGGAAAAATTGAAAATGCATATAAAATATGCCCCCGAGTGGTGATCGCTGGGTCCAATCCCCAGTCCGGGTGATGCTGTAACCTCTCGCAGCCGGAAGCCTAGAGAGAGCTGATTGGCTAAGCTCTCTCAGCGGGGTGAGATGGGAGGCACTTAGTGCTCACACTTTAATCACGGCTCTACGGCCATTTCCGAGTGTGTAACACCACCCCCAACAGTGCATGAGCAAGCAGTTCGAAAAGATGCGTTCAGTGACTCCACGTGGTTCGGAGGAAACACGTGATAGTGGTAGCTTAATGTGGGAGCCCCATAGTGACTGGGAGGAATTGGATACAACTAAATTGGGGAGAAAATCAGGGAAAAAAATCCTCGAAAAAAAATATATATAAAAAAGAAAATGCATACAAAATTAAAGCTTGGAACTTAAGAGGTTAATTGAATTGACATCATTTAATATGAAGAAATGATGGGTGGGTCAATACTTTTGCACCGTATCAGTGAAAAGTCAGAACTAAGGTCAGAGCTAGCGTTATGAAAAATTAAATAAACTTTTTCTGACCAATCAGCACCCTGTAAAAACCCGTCTGGCTCCAGTTCAACAGTTTAACAATCCTGGTGTTCATTACTATATTGGTTTGCTTACTGATAATCTAACACTCATATTCCAGATAACGCCCCGGATGTCTCTAGGCTTGCTAGTCTGATATACAATAATTCACAGGGCTGGTCCTGCTGAGTCACGGTGGCTCCGAAAGTTTCTTTTACGGCAGCTTCATCTTATAAAGTTTTCCCTTGACACTGTTATCGCTGATCTGATTAATAAGTAGGTGAGGCATTAATATCTACAGTATATAGCATCTGCTTTAAGTATCTATATAGCTAATATCTATATAGCATCTGCATCCGCTAAAAAAAGGGATAGGATAGCCTTACATCTGTATTTGCAATGCTATCCTATCCCTTTTTTTAGCGTTCTTAATTCATTAAAGAACGACATGGCACAGTTTCATGCCAGTAAAACGTTATCAATCATGCCGACGCCTTGGCAAATTATCTCTATCTGACAGCACAAGGCTGACTTTGCCAGGGTTCTCATTAAATTAGTCAGTGTTAGCCTTCACTGACAATACTGCTAAAATGAATAATGTTAATTAAAGCCAGTGGAGGTAGTGTTTAAGGGAACTGGAGGCTACTAGAGGACACGCGGAATCAAAACTCTCTGTTTGGTTGTTCGCAGACAAACAAGTCGTTTAATTGCTTCGGTATTGTTGCTCTAGGCTTAGAAATGAAATAAAAGAAATGATTTCGAGGTAGCACAAAGGAGCTTCCATCATCAGATAGGACAGTGATTGATTAAACGTTTAATCTTGAATTGTGAGCTAAAGAAAAGAAAAGATTGCGCAACTACAAAAGAAACCCATATACACCACGAATCAATAACAAGGAAAAAAAAAGTGCATTTTGATACAAATTTTTTTTATTTTATTTTGATACTTGAATGAAATGCGCAGAATTAAACGTAAACATGAAGAGCGATCAATGAGCAGTGCTAAATCATATCCACGAGCCTTTCACTTCAAACTGAAGCTTGGTATCATTATCATGGCATCATAGACTTTTCTTAAGACTCAAAGAGTGTGCGTGCGCGTGTACGTATCTTGTTTGCTAAGGTGTTATATCATCTGCGTCATCATTTACAGATTCATCTGAACGTAATATAGGTTTTCCATAGCTCCAGGGTCTCTAGTTTAATCCTGAATCTACAGTAGATTGCTGTCTGCGTAAGGTTTTATTTCCCTATGCTTGTGTTATGAGCGAGTCCTCAGAGTTCTTCGAATTACGTTAACCTTAAAATGATGCTACAAAAACCAAAATACTTAATAACACCACCTGTAAATGTTAGTATTTAAGAACACTATAGAGTAATATACAGCAAACTTATTATTAATTTTAACTTGAGATTAATGACTTTTCATATTACACATTGGAATGCATGTTTTATTTTGCTCATCAATGTTAAATTTAAAATGTAGGTTTTTGTTTCTTGAGCTGAACAATAAATATGTTCACACATTTAATTTGTAATATAGCATTTAATTCATTTATCATGCTAAACAACAATTTGTTGGGATAATCTATTAGTGTAGGAGACGAGGCAAATCAGGGGCATTCAAGTCAATGATGTTAGTTACTGATACTGATAGCAATTTGACCTGCACACATTTGAAATGTTTCTCAAATGTCATCCTTTGCACTACATAAGAAACGGTATTCACGTCAAACTGGGAAATTTAATTGGGACTTTTATTTCTCCATACAAACACTAATGCACTTATCCCAGCATTTCACTAGTGCATGGATACCATCAGAGTTGGGTATAACAGGCATGCTGCATGTCTAAAAACACCGGCCTCCCAGGAACTCCTTTAACGGCACAAACATGTGGAAATGTCTTGGAGCGAGGTCGGCACTGTACAGAGGATGTGGCGATAACTCCCAGCCGAGTTCCTGTACTGTGCAAGTGGTGTTGGTGAATGACTGCGTGCACAGTTCATACAGACTTCCGCAAGCTGACAAAAAGTTATCTGTCGATGATCAAGGATGATTAATTCCACTCAGTGAATGTTGGAATTCGTGCCACCTCAGTCGGACATACGGGTTTCTTTAAAAAGTTTTCGCTATTTGAATGTTTTACTGTGGCTAAGAGTTTCATCATCGTACTATGCATGAAATCATCGAAGTCCTGTTTTTACTTTACACACCTCATGGTAAAAGTAAGACACAGGTCTAGGTGTTCAAGACTTGCTAAGCCAAGTTACATTAGTGAGGGAATAAAAAAATAATATAGCAGTGAACAAAGCAAGCATCCTGGTCATGCTTCTGCCCATATACTGCTATTGTGATAGTTTGCCTTTTTATATTCTTTGTGTGCCATTATTCACTGCAAAGTCAAATGACGCAGTTAGTCACTAAGATTGAACCCTGTATTCTGTTTTTTGTTGTATTACCTGATTCCATCCTTTCTGATTGTGAAATACAGTATGTGGTATTATGAATAGACTTTGGATCTCAACTTTTGATTATGATTATTGCGTCCTTGAACATCAGGGCTCAGTTTATGCAGTTTATACTTTTCTGATCAATGTAAGGGTAACAACATTCATTCATTCATTTATTCATTCATTTTGATTGATTCATTCATTTGTTAACTCATCTCAGTAACCACTATATCATGGTCAGGGTCTTGGTGTATTTGGAGGCTATTCCAAAAATAGGGCAATATGAAAAGTTAATCTCTCACACACACACGCACACACACATTCATATTTGTGACAAATAAGGGTAGCAAATCCACCTAGTAGTGTCAAGAGGAAACTAAAGAACACAGAGGAAACACTCATGAGCAAGGGCAGAACTTGTGAAGCTCCACTCAGATAATAACTGAAGGTAATAATTAAACCAGGCACCATGGAAGGTGTGAGACGTCTTATATGAAGTTACAAGTACTGCCTGATGAACCAGATCGACCTGGTTTCAGACAGACAGATTAGAGATGATGAAAATGTGCTTGCATTTCCTGTTCTTGTAAAAGACATTAAATAGATCAAATGTTCTGTGCATGATTACTAAACTTCCTTTCGGCACAGTGGTACTGGTTGTGGTGTGAGCCATGAACAGTTACTTTAGACTTTGAATAAATGTATCTGAGGTCAACTGGGAGTAAAGAGATGTGGAGGAGATGCAGTGATGGTTTGCACTTACTAAAACTATTGCACACTTGATCAAGGGTCCTAACCCTTAAATGCTCATCTCAGAGCTTGAATTAGAGTCTTGCTCATTGGTTATGTAATGTCACTTCAGCAAAAAACATTTGTCATAGATGGCCCAGAAAAAGATTCAATGCATCATATGGATGAATAAATCTTTAACCCTATTCAATTTAACAAGGCTAGATTATTCGAGGGCAAAATTCTTGCTTTTTGTACGAGTGCATTTCGGGCAACCATCGCTGGAATGAAATGTTTCCAATTGGCCTGTAAAACTCGCAAAACATGGACTTGAGTGAGTTTAAAAGAATTTTTTGTCTTTGTGTTGGTAATTGCTGGGAACATCTGGGTTAATGTCTAATTGTTAAAATGTTCATTTCTGATCTTTCTATTCAGTTATTTTTTTTGTGCTGGATTATTCATAATGTGAATCTGGAAGGCATTCATAATTAAATCTAATAAATCATTCACAAGATTTTCATATTACTAATTACTTTTGTTCACAAAAACAAAAAGTTTTATCTCTTATTTCTGCCATAGATCGGGTCAGTCACAGATAATTTTCATTTATTTTTGTCAGAAATGTATATACACACACGCATCACTAGCTGTAGTACACGTCATTGACGCAAAAAGAGTTTGTAGAAATAGTTAAAAGATTAAAGCTAAAAATAAGCTGATCAGCTTTAATGTAATGAAAATTCAGGTTGAAGCCTACATACTGTACATGTCTTGAGTATCTTCCACATTGTTCACACTAAGTTGTACTTCTTTCGTCATCAGCCAAATACACTCCCTGTTCTGTGTTCGGAGAGTGAATCTCAGATGAGAAATCAGAAAAGGAGATCTGATAAACATTTTATTTTGTCTTAAAATGACTCTAGTGCTTTTAAATTCACTCATACTACTTCAGCACTGTTATTTCAGTGAAAGTGAAAATATGAACTAATGCAAAAGATTCATTAAATTCTGTCCAGCGGTCAATTTAAGACATGCCCAAAAAACTTGCAGTTTATAATCTGACACATGACTGCTCATAATTTCCCTTCTACTCAATATTTTAGTTTCATTTATGGTGCAGATTTGACTTTAGGCAAATATTAAAGGACTGGCAAACTTTCATTCAATTCTGTTCAGCCAGTTTTGTGTGACAAATGTACAAACAAGTCCTTTCTTTCATTCATACAGATAACTTATAGTATTAACTAAGAAAATGTAATGTAATGTAAAACACACCTCAATTGTATCAAAATATTTAAAGAAAATTGAATTTACTTCTGAAATTGAACTAAATATTA
This sequence comes from Clarias macrocephalus, assembly GCA_011419295.1. NCBI lineage: Eukaryota > Metazoa > Chordata > Actinopteri > Siluriformes > Clariidae > Clarias > Clarias macrocephalus. The sequence goes on from JAAGKR010011862.1 coordinate 11,214, forward strand.
ATCTCAACTGCTGTCCTAACAGTTTCTGAAACAATGCTCTCCATATATTTTATAATTAGAGACCCAGTTTGTCTATTTCAACACAGTTGCCATTAGTACCTAAATATTTTATTTTCCCCTTTCTGCCAAACCCGCACTCTCTCTTCACTGGAACATTTCCCTCCACTACTTTTAACCACTAATGCACCTATATTTCACAAGATATAAGACCACTTTCTGTTTCCTCAATATTTTTCTCTTTGGAAGAAATGTGTAATGCAGGTATAGTGTCCTAAAGCACTGCACCTTGTTACATCCTTGTTATCTACAAGGAGACATAATATACTGGAACGAGAGCTACAATGCCTTTCATTTATCCTTAAAAAAAAAAAGCCATAACTGTAAATATGTTAATAAAAAGAGTTGGAAGAATCCAAAAAAGTGCAGAGGTTTTTAGAAACAAATCAGAAGACAGAATGTGCTTTTGCATGACTGGGATTTTCGTGATTTAAAGTAATGTTTTAATGGTGCACTTAGGGCATCTCAGTACAGTATGTTTCCTCCTTATCCTACTTAACTTGTACTTTCTCTTAAGGATTATTCTGACTTCCATCAGGTTTGGTCACTAATGCTTCCTTACTTCAACAGATTTCTAGCCAGGTTTTTGGAACAAATTTCTCCGTCTTCACCTTAGCAGTTTATTGCATATTTCCATTATTTATTTAAGACAGTCTTCTTTTCCATGGTCTCAGGGCCCAGTTGTCTGATGCCAATTATGTTCTAAATTTAAAATTCAGTAGATTCCATGGATTCACATCCTTTTTTCTGCTCATCCTTCTACACACAATACACCACTAGTTTTATGTTCATTTAGAAAAAAGGGGGAAAAAAAGACTGAACTATTTGATTTACATTCAGAGCCATCACTTACAGTAGTACTGGGTTAAAGCACCATTGGCAGCAATGACAGTCTCAAGTCTGCTTGTGAATGATGCTACAAGCTTGGCACACCTCTTTTGGACGTTTCTTCCATTCTTCTTGGCAAAATCATTCAAGTCTCTCCAGAGATGCTCTCTATTGGGTTCAGATCCAGACTCTCGCTGGACTACTCCAGGACTCCCGGAAGATAGATTTGGGTTTTCTTGGCAGTATGCTTCATCTAATTTTCTTGTTGAAATTTTAGTGAGGAATGCCCTTTAGTGAGGAATGGCTTCTGTCTGGCTGCTCTACCATGGAGACCTGATTAGTGGAGTGCTGCCGTGATGAATGTCCTTCCCCAAGTCTTTCACTCTCAGGATCTCACTAGCTTCTTGGATACCTGTCTGACCACGGGCTGTTAGATCTGATTTCTCAGTGGGCCATCAAATCTTGGTAGATTGTTAGTTTTTTTTTCCAAATCTCTTCCATTTGACAATGATGGAGGCTACCATGCTCCTGGGCATTCTTATTGCTGTGGGAATTTTCTTGTGTGTCCTTCCAAGATCTGTGTCTTGACATGGTCATGTTTCACAGGTCTTCAGATAATTCCACCAATCTCATCGCTTTGTTTTCAAAAAACATTAAACAACACCATCTACAATAATATGTTATATGTGTAGATAGGTGTGCTTATTTGCTAATTATGCCCAATTAGTCACAGGTGGACAGCAATCAATTCGTAGAAGCATCTTAACAACCACTGATAGGAGGAAGATGCACCAGAGCTCAACTGCAATTTACTGGAACTATATATAAAACCCACCAAACTTCTCTTATAATTTAGACCAGGTGTAAATCTAGTGAAGGGAGTATTTAAAAAAAAAATCAACAAAATGAATAATGCAATCCTTGGAGAAAGCATAAAATTAATGCTCATGTTTTCTGTGGATACTGCGATACTGCTGGGTCCTAAATGTAATGTTCTAATAAATAGCTCTCAGCTGATCATGAGAATAATGCTGTTAGTATTGTACTCTACTGAGGATGAGAATCACTGTTACCACAATGCTTTATTCTACTGAAGGTCACAGTCACTCAAAGACTGATACTGGTTTCTCAATTGAGAATTCCCAACCACACAATCTACATAACCACAGTAGATACCTTGTCATCACAAGATGGACTTAAACATTATGCTAGAGGTTGCAAATATACAGTAATCTTCTTCAGCAATGAAATTTTATGAGAAATGTAAGCAATTTAAATGAAACCCGGGTTTGGTTGGATTTTGTTCTATTTATTCTCTGCAAAGCAATGTGGAAACAGTATTATATGGATTTGGAGTTAATTCCAGTAACACTGTGTGCAAGGCAGGAGAAATCACTCCAAATATTATAACAATTTATTGCATGCATGACCATTTACATTTTCATTACAGTACAGTGGAAGTTCACTTCCACTTACTATTCATATAAAGCCATGTTCTGCTGCTCAATTTTCGAGTTGTATCCTGCTAGTAGTCAATCAGATCCTGCACTGGATCCTACACTCTCAGTGCTTTATAAATAAGCCCTGGGCATCCCTCCTAAGACCTGAAATAAGTGTTGCCAGAATTCATTTTAATGTTCATTGTTTGTGGTGAGAAGCACAAGAATAATATGGCCAAATAGAGCTGTGTAAATGTTTGTTAAAGTGTTTCTACGATTGAACTAATCAAGCGCAGTTGTTTGAATGCATTGCATACACATGTAGATGCTGGCCTTTTCTGCACAATTATCCCATCTGCACACATATAGCATTAAGGTGTGATTAAATGTAGAGACAGAAAGCCACTCGTATTGTGTGAAGTACTCATCTCTGAGCATCTTCTCCTAAACAAGGGATCCTTTCTGATGGAAATCAGCAGCTCTTGTCCACCTCCAAGCAACCTCTCCTCTCCCTCGCCTCACTCAAATAACGTTTATTTACAGCTTAATGAACTTTTTTTTTAAAAAGCACCTAAATGAATTAAAAGAGTTTAACGTTGAGCTCCTGATCACACACACACTCTGTCATGCTCACTCTCACTTTTACGCTCACACACCTCCACCAACTCATTATGCAAAGCAGGGCAACTCCAGATTACTCATGCTATAAGCTTTTTAGTTGGATAAACTGTTTATGAAACACAGCAAAAACACAATGGCAGAGACTGAAGTTTACAAATTGTTGCGAATGTCAGTAAAGCTGTTTGTTCCTTTAGGGTTCTGTGGGTAAGGTACCAGTTATAATATGAATAAGTTATAAATGGAACCTTTTCTGAATGGCGAACTCTTAGTAATAAGGAGATTTAGCACACTTAAGGTGAGCACATTTCCTGTCGAGTAACTCTTAAAGATTTGTTACTACTACATCTGTCTACTAGAACTTATTAAAATAAAAAATATCTGTACAGAATCTATCCATCTATCAGTTTGATATGACATGGGCCAGGCAAAGAAATGAGTTTGAGCTCTTTTTATTTCTTTAGTTAGGGATCAAGAGGAACAGGCATGAAGAATAAAGGTGGTGAGAGAAGGTGGCATGGGGAGTTGTGCCCCATGACCTTCCTGAGATGATTGTGGGTGTTCCAGATGTCAAATTAGATGACATCATTATCCAGAAACTGCAATGGCAAAGCATTGGTGAGGACTAAACACAGTGTCCATCAGGTGCTAGAATGTAGTACACAAAGGAGGCTGAAGGGAAGAACATGGTATTGCAAAAGGTTGGGGATGAGTTCCACTTGAAAATAGCTGTTAGTCAGGTTTAGCATGGATATTAAGTGGGTTCTCTCGACATGCTCCATTACAGTAGGTCATCCACCCAGTGTAGGGGGTACAGCTTGACCAGTATGTCCTGGCAAATTCTTCTATGGCAACCTCTTTCCTACTGCCCTGGTGACAGATTTCTGGGACATGGTATGGGACTGGTAGTGGTGTTAGACCACCACTCTGTAAGGGGTTTTGAGGTTATGCACTACAAGGTGGTCTCTTCCTACCATTGCATGGGGTTTAAGTCCTATACCTTGTAGACTAGGGTACTCACTAGAGCTTCTGGGGAAAGGCTGACACCATGTGTCAGTGTGTTTTTTCAACATTTTTTTTAGGGTAAGGCTGGAAGTCTCTACACTTACCTGTCTTTTGGAGTCGTTCACTTGCCCCTCTCTCCCAGTGACTGTGTATTGACCATGCAATTGACTTAAGAGTCGTCAGATGTACTAGGAGAAAAACACCATGCCCAGGAAGGAATTCTTGGTACTGGGCAGGACAGATATAGGACTTTCTTTGCTCTGACATAAAGCAGGCAGAAAAATGAGATTTTGGTGTTTAATTCTTTTAGTTAGGAATTGCTGGCGTGAGAGGGGAGTAGTCATTGTCTTAGCAGAACAGAGACACGATTATCAGTCTGTGCATTCATATCAAATGCGTTACTCATTGACTGGCACGTTGATTCCCCTTTTATTCATGGAATCCTGTTCAAAGAGGATGAGGCGAGATGGAGATTAGAAGGCACCAACTATGCAGGTTTTCTCACCCTGCTCAGTGGACATGTCAAATAAAGAGTGATGTACAATGAGGATGGTCCACCATCACCCTATTCATATATTCATCAATCCATCCATCTGTTTGGCTAAGAAGGTGTCTTCAAGTGTTTTTTTGATGGTTGTGGTTCTAATTTAAGAAATTAGTTCTAACTGGAACCATTAAAACAAACATAAAAATCATTCTGTTTTAAATTCTAAATAGGATATTTTATGGTTTTCATAGATGCGTAATGAAAGATTTGCTTTTGTTTCTTCCTTTACCCCTTCTTTAAAAAAAAATCAATATCTGCAATTTCAAATAGTTTCAGAAAGTCACTTTTTTTCATCAGTTTGACGCAAAACCACACTCTGACGTATTCTAGCCTGCTTGTTATAGCTCCAGGATCTCTCTCTCTCTCTTCCCCCTCTCTCCCCCTTCCCCTAAGTACCTTTTTAGTAATTCCTACGTAACTCATTAGGAGGCGAGTGTCACTGACTGTCGTCTTCTCCCTCCCCTTCACACACACACTAAAGCAGCAGCGCACAGTTTATAGGAACTTCACCCGGGTTCAAAAGAAGGTAAAACTCGGTCAGCACAGAGGCTTCAACTCTTGTGAAGGACATCAGGGTCAGAGGAAGGGGTTTTGGGGAAACGCGTGCCAAGTCCATTTGTTTATTTTCTGCTATAAAAGACGCCGTGTGTCTTTGATCAGTGAGAAAAGAGAAAGCAGGGGAACGAGACAGGAGCGGTCCTCCACAGCATCTCTCTCTCATACACTCTCTCTCTCTCTCTGTCGCTCTTTTTCCTTCTCAGTTCTCCACAGCATCCGTTCAGGAGGACACTGACTCTGGGACGTTTGTTCTTTATTTTTGTGCCTCTGCTCCACGATGAAGTTGCTGCTATCAGTAGTGGTGCTTTTTCTAGCATTAAATGAAGTATTTGCAGATGAAGTTGGTCCAACTGAAGACCAGGATTACTGGACAAACGGCGCCATAATGCAGGTAAGCAGATTGAAGAAAAAAAAAAAAAAAGAAGGAATGGAAAAAAATTATACAAGTATTGTATTGTATTTTATTGTCTTAGATAAAAAAATTATGCAGCTTGTTAAAAAATTCTAAAATGATGTGCAGTATGATAGCCTTAATCTGTGTCTTGTTGAATTTAAACGCAGAATTATTATTATTTGACTTTTGCAGCTGTGTTTTCAACTTTTGCACCAAATGTATCATTACTTAATATAATGAATAAACCACAACTTGAGCTTAATTAATGCAAAATAAAAAAAATAATAATAAAAGTCATTGAATGTACAGCTTAAATAAAGTTATTGTAAATGGACTTGTGTCGCTGTCCAGGGCTGAAACAGATAATTGCTTGTTTTATATGCATCGCACGTCTCCTATATGACTTTGCACCCTGGAACACAGCCAAGCACTCTCTAAAGAGCCATGGGTATTTTATGAAAATGACAGTGAAAGATAAAGAGCTGATCTAATTTATACAAATTTAAGTAAGGATTTTTTTATTATTATTATTATTATAAATAATCAGGAATATTAAATCAGGAACTCCACAGACGAATCCTTTCATCCTGAATGCTGTACACTGTTTCAATAAGCACCAAAATAATAAGGTGGCTGAATTAACATTTTAGGATTTTACTCACCGGTAGCTTTAAAGCATTTTGCCCTACATTTATCCTCAACATCTCATTTTCCACTAATCAAGTAATCCTTCCTAGGATGACTGGCTTCAAGCCAATCCCTTCAGAGAGATACTCAGACGGATAACGAGAAAACCCCGGCCACATCAGTTCATCGGTCTAATGGGGAAACGCTCCTCCGGTAAGACCGATTCATTGCACTCCTCATTTCCTCTCTCACTTCAAACCTTTATAGATTAGTATTGAAGTAGATCAATAAACCCAACAGTGATATTAAGGGTTTATACAGGACTGCTGGAGTGACCAGATGTTCTTTTTTGTTTGTTTTTTACCTCCCAAAAGGTAACACACAGATTACACGAAAAAGTAAGTAATTTCTTATTTTTAATAAGTTGTATGTAGAATGTGTGGAGTTGGAGCTCATTAACAATCGTTTATTAGATTAGCCAATTAAAATATATCCCACATGCATGAAGGACACATGTATGTAGTCAATTTCACAGCATTCAATTTTGCTCTTTATTATCCTTCTTTGCTTTATTTTGCATCGTTTCTCTTCTCATTTTATGATCTATCTGATCTTTATCTGAAACTTCATTATGTCTAGTATAATGACGATAAAGGTATCTTATCTTATCGTATTTACTAAAGACCAATAACCCTACGATACGGCTTCATGAACATGTTTGATCAAAGATTATCCATCTATCTAGATCCCACTGATGTACGATAAGAGGAAAATTATATATGCAGGAGCTTCTTTATATCGCAACC
>JAAGKR010011864.1:0-18089 GCA_011419295.1 Clarias macrocephalus
CAGTGCCATACTTGGTGAAAACCAAACAGCGTTTCAGCAGAAACACCTTATACCAATTGCCGAGCACCACCGTGGAGGGGTGATGATTTTGGTTGTTTTGCCACCGCAGAACTGGGGCACCTCGCAGTCATTGAGTTGATCATAAACTCCTCTGTATACAAGGATCTTCTACAGCTAAATGTTAGACCATAAAAAAAAAACTTGGTCAAAATTGCCTGGCAAAAGTGTTCATACCCCTTTAACTTTTCCACATTTTGTCACGTTACTACAAATGTAAATGTGTTTTATTGGGATTTTATAAGATAGACCAACACAAAGAATATTAAAATCTATATTATCATATCAGGATATATTTACTCTGATAAGCTTAACTAAAATTCCAGTGGAACCAATTGCCTTCAGAAGTCACCTAATTAGTAAATAGAGTTCACCTGTGTGTATTCTAATCTCAGGATAAAAATACAGCTGTTCTTTGAAGCCCTAAGAGATTTGTTAGAGAACATTAATGAAACAAAAAAAACAGCATCATGAAGCCAAAGGAATACACCAGACAGGCCAGGGATAAAGTTGTGGAGAAGTTAAAGCGGGGTTAGGTTATAAAATATACCAAGCTTTGAACATCTCACAGAGCACACATCATCCAAAAATGAAAAGAGGATGGCACAACTGCAAACCTACCAAGACATGACCGTCCACCTAAACTGACAGGCAAGCTAGGAAGGGAGAGCATTTATCAGAGAATCAGCCATGAGGCCCATGGTAACTCTGGTGGAGCTACAGAAATCCACAGCTCAGGTGAGAGAATCTGTCCACAGGACAACTATCAGTCATGCACTCCACAAATCTGGCCTTTATGGAAGAGTGGCAAGAAGAAAGCCATTGTTAAAAGAAAGCCATAAGTAGTTCCGTTTGGTGGGAATGAAACCCTCAATCAAGCAGGTGAGAGGCTACAGTGCTAACCACGACACCACCATGACACTTATACTGTATATGTGAACAGAACTCAATGGATTGGGGCTAAATAGCTGCATAGACGTAAGAAAACCACTTATTTGCATGGCTAATAGGGAAAAAAGGCGTCAGTTTTCTAGGGAGCATAAAGAATGGACAGAGGAAAATTGCAAATTCATGTGGTTTGATGAGTCCAGGTGCATCAGTGAAAGAAGACAGGCAGATGAAGTGATGCACCCTTCATGCCTAGTGCCTACCGTACAAGCCTGTTGGAGCAGTGGTGATTCTGTTGGTCAGGTCTAAGCTCAGCAAGACTATGATCTCGATTAATGAGGACAGCTGATGACTTGAATATACTGAATAACCAGGTTTTGCTGCCATTTCTTTTCTTCCCTGGTGGATTCATCTGGCTCAAATTGTGTGCAATACCAAGTTCCCCCCTACTGCTTCCATAGGACTGGGAGTTGTTGCAGCCAGGTGCTGCTAATCATCAACCCTTGATTGATCATAAGCAGAAGTGCAGACCTGTATTAAAGATGTTTTGGCAGTTTGCTGGTGTGGAGCATCAACAGAATGTGTGTTACCACAATGCCAAGAGGGGAAGACATAAGCAATGGACTTAGGGACACGATTGTTGCTACACATCAATGTGGAAAGGCTTATGAAATCATTTACAAACTTTTTGGAGTTCAGGGTTCTACAAAGAGAGAGAGAGAGAGATTATTCACAAATGGAAAGCATTCAAGACAATTGACAATCTTCCCAGCAGTGGAATGTCCCATCACATTAACCCCAAGATCAGATCATGTAATGCTCAGAGAAATACAAAAAAAAAAAAAACAAGCGCTACACCTCAGACCCTACAGGCCTCACTGAAAAAGAGTGTTAAATGTTGTAGGCCATGACAACACAATTAATAGAAGATTGCACAAGCACAGTTTGTTTGGAAGGGTCCCAGGAGAAACCTCTTCTTCTAAAAAAGAAAAAGGAAGGATGACTTGTAGTTTTGTAAAACTGCATCTAATCAAAACCACCAAGCGCTTAAAACAATATCCTTTGGACAAATAAGACTAAAGTGTGCCTTGATGCGCAGTGCCATATTTGGCAAAGACCAAACAACATTTCAGCAGAAATACCTCATATCGATTGTCGGGCACCACCGTGGAGGGATGATGATTTGGGTTGTTTTGCAGCCACAGGACTGGGGCACCTCGCAGTCCCAATGAGTTGATCATAAACTCCTCTGTATACAAGGACATTCTACAGCCAAACATTAGGTCATCTGTCCGACAGTTAAAATTTCAAAATTTGCAAATTGGGTTCAAAAACGGCACATAAATGTGAAGTGGAAGGAAAATTATAAATGGTTTTCAAAATCTATATTAATATATCACAGTATATTTACTCTGATAACCTTACTTAAAATTCAGTGGAATCCAATTGCCTTCAGAAGTCACCTAATTAGTAAATACAGTCTATCTGTGCAACTTTGTGTTGGTGTATTTTAATCTCAGTATAAATACAACTGTTCTGTGAAGTCCTCAGAGGTTTGTTAGAGAACGTTAACGAAACAAAAAACAGCATCATGAAGCCGAAGAAACACACAAGATAAACCATGGATAAAGTTGTGGAGAAGTTTAAAGGAGTATTAGGTTATAAAATATCCCAAGCTTTGAACATCTCACGGAGCACTGTTCAATCCATCATCTGAAAATGAAAAGAGTATGGCACAACTGCAAACTTACCAAGACATGACCGTCCACCTAAACTGACAGGCAAGGCAAGGAGAACATTGATCAAAGAATCAGCCATGAGGCCCATGGTAACTCTGGTGAAGCTGCAGAGATCCACAGCTGAGGTGGGAGAATCTGTCCACAGGACAGCTTTTAGTCATGCATGCCACAAATCTGACTTTTATGGAAGAGTGGCAAGAAGAAAGCCATTGTTGAAAGAAAGCATCATGTTGTGTGGTTGCTTCTCTTCTGCAGGGACAGAGAACCTTTTCAGAGTTGATGAGGAAAGGTGGATGAAGCCAAATACAGTGTAATCTTAGAAGAAAACCTGTTAGAGTCTGCAAGAGACTTGGACGGAGGTTCACCTTCCAGCAGGACAACGACCCTAAACGTACAGCCAGAGCTACACTGGAATTGTTTCGATCAAAGCATATTCATTTGTTTTTCCATATTCATGGACCTAAATCCAATTGAGGATCTGCTTACAGATTGAAACTTGCTTACAGATACTCTCCATCCTATCTGACTACGCTTGAGCAAAGAACAGGCAAATATTTCACTCTTTAGTTGTGCAAAGCTAGTAGAGACGTATTCCAAATAACGTGAAGCTGTAATTGCAGCAAAAGGTGGAAAACCTTTTGTACTCAAAACCCTTTATCATTTTTCTTCCACTTCAAAAGTATGTGCCACAAGTATGTGTCATAAAATCTCAATAAAATACATTTATATTAGTGGTTGTAACATGACAAAATGTGGATAAGTTCAAGAAGTGGTAAGGTGTAAGATGACTTTTGCAAGGCACTGTAAAAAAAAAAAATCAAGGTTTTGGAATTGCCTAATCAAAGTCCAGACCTTAACCTAACTGAAATGCTGTGGTGGGACTTTAAGAGAGCTGTGCATAAGTGAATTCTCAAAAATGTCAATGAACAGAATTAATGTCGTAAAGAGGAATGGGCCAAAATTCCTCCACAATGATGGGAGAGACTGATAAAGTCATACAGGAAACAATTACTTCAAGGTATTGCTGATAAATATGGATCAAGTTGTTGAAGAAAAAAAATGATGTTCCTTGTGGAAGTACCAGATAACAGATTGGAAAGTCTTGGCTCCAAATTCTAAATTCCATCCTTCTATATATTGCATCACCTGAAAATGCATGAATACTTTTAAAAAAAGAAGAAGAAGAAGAAGAAGAAGAAGAAGAAGAAGAAGAAGAAGACAGTTGCATTGGAACCAAATAGCCAGTTTTTAACACAATTACAATTAAATCTACTAAAGTTTGCCCTTGAGTGTACATGGTATGTGTCACATAGTAACAGGGCCTTATGAGAATAGAACAACCACTGCCAACACTGTTTAAAGGTTTTATCTGTTTCCCTGCAAGGACTTATTCTTCTCCAACTTCTTTTGAAGTAACCGTTATTATAGGAGTGCCAGTAGATATGCTTACAGGAATCACACACATTTACCCGGTAACAGGTGTGGCAGGGTTTTCCTCCTGTCTCTGTATAATGTTAATACTAAAATGATACGATGCCGAAAGATATGTTTACCCTCTTTTTAAAAGTAAAATCAGGTACTTGGAATTTTTTTTTTTTTTTTTTAGGCCTGGGTTTGATCCCCATCCTGGCCTGGGTTTGATTCCCATCCACCCATCCCAAACCCAGCCACTGGCTGCAATCCTTAGTGCAGCATCCTTAGTGCTGGTCGTTAGACTGGAATGTATCAGAAGGGGCATCTGTATGACTGGCTGTTTTTTGGGACCCACCTACCTAACCCACTTTCTACCGACAAGTTAGCGAGCTTAGCTTTATCTAAGCTAAAATGCTATAATGGCTAATATTAATTCAAGTGCTAATAGCTTTGATTGAATTCTGTCACACATACTCTACATGTCATCCCATGTCAACTCCCACATTTCTTGTGGTAAGTTTAAACACAATGATTCCTGTTAGCTAAAGTGATGCATACCAGTGAGATAGCAGTTTGCCACCTGCAATGCAGCTGTCATTCAAATCAGCCACGCCACTAATTATTCATAATTTTATGGCTTAATGTAATTTGAACTGATGAGTTATATGAAACATTTACAGACACACACACACACACACACACACACACACACACACACACACACACACACACACCTTGCACAATTATCATGAACGGGAAATCTAGCTATGGAGACCAAAACTGTTTTTGTACCAGGTGGTAAACATTAATTTTTGTTGTAAAGTTGGGTTTCATAACTTGGGAAATATGGGGAATTACTTACTTTTGGACACTTTCGGACTCCTAGTGGACATTAGAGGAACTGCACGTTTTAGCACTTTTAGTCTATACTAGTCTAGTTTTAGCACTTTAGTCTATACTTTTACATAATTATTATTTTGATCACGATATAAGTTCAAGTTTACTTGTCTTGCAGTTTGGGGTAGAATAGTTCAAAGTTGTTGTTGGTCGTTCAGCTGCTCCCATCGAGGCGGCAGCACAGCGGACCATCTGATCCGCACAGAACTTTGGCAAAGGTTTTACGCCAGATATAATTTTATAAGCTAAAAAGTGACCATTTAGTCCCAAGAAGTATTGAAATAGTAAATTTGCAAGTGTACTACGGTTACAACCAGAAAAAAAAAGAAAAAAAAAAAACCTTACATGTACATGATTTGCTGCTACCTAAATTGCAATTAATACCAAACAATAGATGAAAAATAAACGTATAAGCAAAATATACATGGGTTTATATGAAGTGCATCAGCCAGTGTTGCTACAGGCCTGGTGGACCACAGTGAGCCATGTCCTTTCAAAGCTTTCAGAATGATTATCACATCAGATCACATTTGGAAACTGGAAGGGTTTCAGGACATCTTACTTTCACTTACAGTACAAAGACTTCTCATCTCTCATAATCAAATGCAATCGATGCTGTGACACAAGACAACATCATTTAAAGATTAATAGCCTGTCATGTCATTTACACGAATGTATGTCCACGTGTCTTTGAGCACACAATTAATCTTTAATTACAGCAGCTGCTAATTTAACTGTAACCCCATAGAATGCCTTGGGCAAAGTCTGGATGCCATGTACAGATGTATTACAATACATAATGCGTCGAGGATTTCCATACACCACCCTTTTCCTGGTTTGAGGGTGTTGTATCTAAATGTTTCTATTTTTTGGCAGACACTCTTAGAAAAAAAAAATTGTAATTTCCAATAACCTGGTCTAAGAACTGGTTCAACAGGAAGATTCTCTTAAATTGTCTCAAACATTATACGTGTTCGGTTTTTCAGTTGTTCAATTCAAATGATAAATGCATAGCGTTTTATGTGCAACTTTTTTTTAGTACCCGGGACCCTGGATCACTGAGGCATAATAATACCTGGTGCATAAATGTCTAGTTCTACATACAGTCTTTTTTTCTTTTTTTGTTAGTTAATCCCAATTTGAACTTTTCATTTGAATTTAATTAGTTAAGTAGTTCAAAAGGCCTTCCTTTTCATTATTCACAGTGACGTTACTCTCAAATAACAGTTATTAATTATAATTACCTAACAGGCCGCTTTCAGTTTCATTTTCTCCAGAAATTCTGGCTTTCCTGCACTCTGGTCCCCGATCATTCAAGAAGAATGCAGGTGTACCTGCTGTGTTACCATGGTGACAAATGTAATACCTACATTATTGTGGCAACAATGAGCTGGTCCACAATAACCCACAGCGACTTGTGACGCTACTGGAAATCCAGTTATACAAATAGAGGTATTTCTCAACGATTTAGGAGGAAATCCCAACAAATAGATTAACAAATAAACAAATAATTGAATAAATGAATAAATAAATATGTGCACAAAATTTTTTTTATAGATTTTTTGACTTTATAAAGTGCAGTTAAGTTAATAAAAAAAAAAAATACACCCATGCTGTTGATGGATGGGAAGCTCACTCCTTGATAACCATCAGACCATACAAATGAAGTAATGAATTAAACATCCATTGCCAAAAAGTTTGAATGTTCAATTTGCATGATATGATTCACCAATCTTCAATAAGCAGATTATGTCTTAAATTATACAAGTTTGCAGCAATCGTGTACAAAAACTTTAAAGTACCCGAATATGGAATAACACAAATGCTAAACTAATGGATTTATCCTGGTTAAAAGGCATGCACAGTAGGTTAACTGATGTTTGCATGATTGGGTGAGTGCTTGCACCCTGCCATGGGTGGGTTAAGACCCCACCCGACCTTATGCCCTGAGGTCACTGGGAAAAGCTCCATGGCCCCTGTGACTTTTTAAAGCCCATTCCTTTAGACGTGAATTTAAGTCTGTTGTATACTTTTAAAATCTCTACCTACTGAAACACACAAAAACCCACCAAATACAAACACACACTCATCCATTCCATTATCAGCCTTTGAACAGGTAACCTCCAGTGCTGGAATGGTAACAAATAGGGGTGTTTTCTTTTCACTTAATGCACATTAAAAGGAATTGTCACACTTCCTCTTAAGACGGCCTCAAAAGGCAGTTCAGGTAAACCATTACACACCTCCACACATTCCACAGAGGGGGACTCCCATATGGTGAACTGGAATGGAATGTGGTGAGGGAATCATCTGGTTTCATTTTGGGTAAGAGTGACAGGTGCGGTGTACCTGCTGCAGCATCCTTTTTCCTATAAAAGCACCATGAAGCTGCAGGGCTCAGCATCACACCTCCATCCTCTACACAGCACAGAGAACGAGTCAGATCTCGACTACAGGTAAGCCAACAAAACTTTTCTGTAGTTTATGCAAATATGTGTTTTAATTTGTAAAGACAGTCGATTTATATGACGTTATCCAGAGCCTTGACTTTTAGCACTTAAAGCAGGAGTGCTGAACTGAACTTAGTCAAGTGGGCTGAACCATGCAAAAAAAAATAAATGTGTTCTGAAGGTATTTGAAAAAAGTTTTTTTTTAAAAGTCTATTCTGAAACTGTACCCCCTTAAAATATAGAACATTATCAACAAGATACGTTTTTCTTTAAGTTTATGTTAATGGATGTAGTAATGCACTTATCCAGTGGAAAGAGGTGCTGCAAAGCAAAGATGCATTCAAAAGGAATTGAATGAAACATTTATACATTAGAAGTAATGAACTAAACAAACTCAATCTGTAACATTTCATGTTTTTTTTAATGAGTCAAAATAATTTTTTTTATCTATTTACTGAAAAAATAAAAACATATAGAGTGTCTAGACTTTTGAACAGTACTGAATATACACACTGGCTTGCACAATCATTCACCCCCTTGACCTGGGATTATACTGTGTGTTACGAAGCTACTATAAATAGTCCATGATGTAAAAGTGTGTGTGAGGACAAACCACATAATTTGCATAAACATTTACAAATAAAACATGTAGAAGATGTGATTTTACTACAAATTACTCTCTCTCATTACTAAGAAATTACTTAATCTATTCTTTTGGAAAGAGATCTGTAACTACAGTAAAAAATAAAAAAAGAAACGTCTATGTACAGTAACATATTTTCAGCTTGTTAATGTTGAAATGAAGCATCTTGATTTATATTGCCACCTAGTGGCACAACAGAGACTAGCAGTTAAAAAAAAAAAAAGCCTGTTCATACAATCAAGTCAAGTCAAGTAGGCTTTTATTGGCATTCCAACCATATACAGTACAATACACATTGAAACGAAACAACGTTCCTCTAGGACCAAGGTGCAACATACATGCAACATAAATTCACAACATAAATTAACAACATAAATTAACAGAACTAGCTAGCTAACTGAGAGACCTAATTAGCTGACTAGCTGAAACATGACATATTTACATTTTAAATTAACAAAACAAAACCATCTAGTTCTATAAAAATTGAGACATAAAGTGCACGTGCAAATGTGCAAACAGAGCGAGAGAGTGACAACACAACAACGTAACAATTCAATGGTTCACAAAATTAGTAAATGCAAAAGTCATGAAAATATATATAGAACAAATTCATTTGGAAGGAATAGAAGCATTTCAAATTTTTAGTAAGTAAGCATTTCTAATTTTAATATTTCTAAAATTCTCAATCCTAGAACTGCATCAAAGATGATCTGGATGCGAGTGCTCATCGTTAGCAGCCTGTTGGCTCTGCTGCATGCGCATAAACACTGCACACAGCTCATAAAATGGGGAAACCTCCTTCAAGCCTTAAGCAGCATGGTAAATTAACACGGTCTTATGTTCAAACATTTAATTATTAAAAAGTCTACATATGAATTTATTATTTATATCTGTATGTATGAATGTGTGTGTTCAACAGAGCAATGGAATTTCTGAGACATGTGCTCATCACTATAACAAGGAAAGACTTTGTGATCCGTCCCACATGCTACATCAGGTGAAGTATTAATCTTAATTCTTAATAATCTTAATATATTGAATTATATATATAGAGTACAGATCAAAAGTTTGGACACACCTTCTCATTCAAAGAGGTTGATTATAAAAAGCAGCTAAGTGAAGAAAAAAACGAGTGGCCATCATTACTTTAAGAAATGAAGGTCAGTCAGTCGGAAAAATTAGTTAAACTTTGAAAGTGTCCCCAAGTGCAGTCACAAAAACCATCAAGCGCTACAAAGAAACTGGCTCACATGCGGACCGGCCCAGGAAAGGAAGACCGAGAGTCGCCTCTGCTGCGGAGGATAAGTTCATCCGAGTCACCAGCCTCAGAAATCGCAGGTTAACAGCAGCTCAGATCAGAGAGCAGGTCAATGCCACACAGAGTTCTAGCAGCAGACACGTCTCTAGAACAACTGTTAAGAGGAGACTGTGTGAATCAGGCCTTCATGGTAGAAGATCTGCTAGGAAACCACTGCTAAGGACAGGCAACAAGCAGAAGAGACGCGTTTGGGCTAAAGAACACAATAAAGAACACAATAAAGAAAACTCGCTGAATGAGACTTTTGGTCTGTACTGTATATGTGTGTGTGTGTGTGTGTGTGTGTGTGTGTGTGTGTGTGTGTGTGTGTGTGTGTGTGTGTGTGTGTGTATGCAATATATATATAACACTAGTGAAACTCTGGGATAAGTGCGTTAGTGTAGCAGGGAATTATATAGAAAAATTAAGTTTTAGGTTTTACTCTTATTACTGTGTTCTGTTGTTCTACACAATCAAAAGTCCCGGTTTGACTCGAATGCCTGTCAAAGATTAGACTGTAATATTCCAGAAATAACATTACTGCAACATTCTAAAAACATTTCCTTCATACTGATATGAGAAAGTTGTTCATGTGTGAGTACATTTTAAGAATTTTTTTTAGCAATTTTGCAGCAATGTTTGCAAATCTTAGCCTCCAAAAACACATTATTAATACATTTAAAAACATTAAATATTTCTTTATAAGTATATAAAACTTGACTAATGGATTGATTTATAACAATTTTTACAATATGTCACTTTATGAAATACACAGTATACACTCAAAAACTTCATCCTCTACACAGAATTGATTGATTTTTGTATCATGTGCTTAGGTGGAGCTCAATGACAAGCTGCTGTCTGATGTCATGAAGAAAGCAGAATCCCTTTACTCTAAAAATGCCAATCCTGAAGACTTCATCGACATGCTCCAGCACACACAACACACTCTAACTTCATGTGTAAGTTAACATATGGTCCAATATGTTTATATACTACATCTTTCTCTCTCTCTCTCTCATATATATATACATTCTTTAAAAGGGATGTGTTTATTTTTTAATAACAGCCATCAGTCCCAAGCTTTTAAGCTACTTTAGAGAGATTAATTTAACATTTATGAAAGGAGCCATGTGTGCGAGCTTTTTGTAACAATAATGGTGTTTTGTAAAGTTTTCCAGCTCATTAACTATTTAGCATAAGCTATAGGCAGAATAGTACCTTGGTAGTTTAATTGTATAAAAGTCTTGCATATTCATTCAGATTCCAGTTATTTTCATAGAGTTACACAAAAGTGCAGGTACTTTGTGTACTTAAGTGCATTTTTTCCCCCTTCAACCATGTCTCAGCCAATTAAATTTTAGAACTGAAAAGTTAATTATTCAGTACTTTATTCATATATTTATTTATTTATCTTGGTTTATTTTATACAGTATATAGAAAAGCATATATTTTACATTATTACTAACAGTAAACTATCAGTAAACATTTTTTTTGCATTTTATTAATAGCCATTACTTTGATTGAAAAAAAAAATTAAGAAGTAAAAAATACTTTGAATGTATTCAAATTTAACTATTGCTGTTTTAATATAAACCTACAACAAACTACATATAAGACTTTGAAATCTATTTCTAGACATATTCTACTATTTGTAAAGACATGTTTATAATAAAGTGTAAACATTCGTGTATTGTATGGTAAGAAAAAGTACTTACATTTGAAGTGCAGCAAATTTTTGGAAATAAATTCTTTAGTTCTCTAGGCTCTGCTTCTTTCATCTGCACGTTGAGTCGTGTCAACTGCATTTCTTTCTTGTTAGGTCATCCAAGTAGCTTCTTCTGATGAGTAATGAAACATTTCAGCCTGCCAAGAAATTCCAGCTTCCATTCCTTAACCTCCAGATAACCTTTCCTAGATGACTGACAATCTTCATAGACACTTCTCTTCTTATGAGCATTTTTTCTTAAAATAAGCTACATTTTCTGTGAATGGATCTAAAACTTTTCTTGCTTTTTTTTCGCAATATGTCTTAATTTTTTTATATTATTTAAAAGAGAAACATATTTCATTATTATAAACATCTTAAAAGTAACCAAAATTATAATAAAATATTTAATTGCAAATAAGTGGATGAGAATTAAGAATTAACTAAAATGTCATGGTGGAAGACATGTTTATAAATAAATTATACAGTTATGTATTAACTAGTGTAAAAATATTTTTTTAACAAATTAAAAAGTAATCATGTACTGATGAAAACTTTTATAACTTTCTGAAAGTAGATGACATATTATGTTATGATATATTCTATCTTATATTGGATTGGATTGGATTAGATCTGAAAAAAGGTTTTTTTTAAAGGTCTTTGCCTGAGCTATAGGATGTTATTCTGTATAATTTCTGACAAAGATCTATGTAGAAGTTTAACTTTTTAAAGTTAAACTAAACAAGAATGAACATTTTCAAAATGTACTGCAGTACTATTTAATCTATTTATTATTAATTACACTGTATATGCTCTTTTCCAGGCCCATCACCCTCATCACGTCGACCACAAGCCTGTAGCTAGGTGCTTTCATCAACTGGAGGCTTTCATTCAGGACAACATGGTAATTCTTTTCATATATCAGTAATGATTAAAGTAACAGCCCTAAACTCTATCATGTTAAATAATTGAATCTGTTACTGCACAGAAAGCTTCATTCCTCTTGTTCTCGCTCTTTGTTCTCAGGCTCATGAGCGCTGTGCATGGGAGATAGTAAATGTGACAGTGAGGGAAATTCTTCAGCGACTGGAGAAACGCATGCTCCGAAAATGAGAGGCCGAACTCATCTGTTATCATTCGTACTTTCTTTTCGAGCAGTTCCGGTCGTTGTCTGTATTTTTTGCTGTGTCTTCTCATTGATTTAACTTCACTATTTAAACCAAAATAGATCATATGTTCCAAAAAAGTATATTAATAATAATATAATGTAATAATAAAACTCAAATAAAATATTTTTATGAAACACTTTTGGATGGCGTATCTCTCGCGGTCAGTACTTGTGCTTCTGAAAATTCATTCTCTTAAAATTGGGTTTATGAATCAGAATGATTTTCATAACATTCTTAAGGCTAAAGGTAATTCCTACTGAGAGAACATATTTAACAATGGGAACGCTAATGCTTATAAAAGACTAAAAAAAAAAGAGAGAGAGAGAGAAAAGGTCAAAAACATTTTAGCACTAAAAGCAGCTCATACTTGTGAAAACCTCGTGTCAAAAACATGGCTGCTCCTGACAAAAGTGCTTTAAAGAAATCCTGATGAATTTACATCAATGAATGTGGCCTTATAAGTGAAGTCCCGTGAAATTACACATGCATCATGCAGCTGTGATGAACTTTAAATATCATCTGAGTCATGCTTTTCATTAAAATCACCAAAAAATGCCTTCAATGCTACGGGTGATACCAGTTTCCATAACTGAATACTGACAATGAGTGGCTGATGTAGAGGTCTAATAAAGCCATGAAGCTTTATTAAAGCAAAACTCATTACATTGTGTCATATTACCATTAAGAAATAAGTGCAATGGTGAGGCTACAAGGAACAGAGGTAAAGAAGGTGCAGCACTTTAAGAACTTGGGGTCAGCGGTCCAGAGCAACGGAGAGTGTAGAAAAGTCTCAGGTGTGTTGTGCGATAAAAGAGTATCAGTGAGAACAAAAGGAAAGGTATTCAAGACAGTGGTGAGACCAGCGGTGGAACTGAAGAAAAGACAAGAGGCAGAGCTGGAGATAAAGTCAGAGAGGACAGATTGAGGTGGTTTGGACGTGTTCAGAGGAGAGATTGTGAATATATCTGTAGAAGGATGTTGAGCTTGGAACTGCCAGGCAGGAGGTCGAGAGGAAGACCTAAGAAGAGATTTATGGATGTATTGAGAGAGGACATGAAGTTACAGTAGTTGTTGTGAGAGAAGAGGATGCAGAAGATGGGGTTAGATGGAAGCAGATGATTCACTGCGGTGACATGCTGCTAGGAAAAAATGATTTAAGCCAAGGTGGTGTGATGTGGCCAAATAATAACTCAAATAATCACTCTTTACAATTGTGGTGAGCTGAAAAGCATCTGAGATTGTGCAACACATCAAACCTTGAGGTGGATGAGGTACAACATCAGAAGACCACATTGGTTTCAACTCCAGTCAGCCAAAGATCAGGAACCTGAAACTATCATGAACACAGGCTCACAGAAACTGGATGGTTGAAGACTGGAAACAGACCAAGTGATTTTTTCCTCCCAGTGTTTGCGTGTGTTTGGGTGTGTGTGTGAGCCCATGATAGCTTTGATTAATATATGTACAAGCGGGGCAGTGACTCATGCAGTTGAGACTTGATTGCTGATTGGTGGGTCAGGGGTTTGAGCCCTGCTACCGGTGTGTTGCCAAAACTCATAACCCTACATGCCATACATCCCAGCCAGTGCTTGGTCCCATGCCCGGTTAGGAAATGGGAGGTTTGTGACAGGAAGAGCATCTGGTGTAAAACCAGGGGCAGGATAAAGGATAAAGGCACAAAGCCAAGGAAAAAACAATTCCTATATACAAACGGCACATGCCATGTACATTATTTATTGTGAGCATTTCATGTATGAAAACAGAAAAAAAAATATATTTTGTTCTTTTATGACATTTTGCGCATATCATTGAAGACAGCAACAATTAACCCTTCACTCACTCTTGCCTTAGTCCTTAACAAACATTTCACTTCTGCAGGTTTGTGTATATGGGTTACTCTTAGCTAAGCCATGAAAAGTAGGAGTCCAAAGTGGCTTATAAGATTAGATTTCAAATATCAATTAAGGCCCTTAATTTTGAGATGAGCTTTATGCTTGCCTTTGATTATATTATAGTATGTATTTGTTTTGGAGAAAAGTCTTGATGAGTAAATATCAATGGTCGCAAAGATACTATACAGTATTTTGGAATAAAAGAGTTTTGCTTCCACTCTGTGGAGTGTTTTGGAACTGCAGTGTGTATACTGTATAATGCCACTGGTGGAGTTATTTTATAATTTCAAATAATGTTACATAATTATAAAGCATTATAAAAACAAACTCTTGATCCACCCATCGGGTTTTTTATTTATTTATTTATTTTTTTAGAGGAATAGTTCTCCAGGCTTCTTAAGGGACTTTTTCGTTCCGGTTACTGTACCTGACCAGTTTCAGAGGAATGTTTTTCGCTTGTTAAGCCACACAGTGACCTACAGTACGAATCTACTGGTGATGCTGAATGCTGAGGGGTTGGAACAGACGAGAGGGGAAATGAGGGTGCTGCTGAGGTTGGTACATAAACTTAAAAATGTAAGATTTTAAAATTGGATCTTTAGGCACTTTACAAACCTGTTACAGTAAAACATTTGATCACATTTCTCTAATTTACTTCAGTTTAATTTTAAGAAATTAGTGGTGGCTCACGATTTTTGCACAGTACAGTAAAAAATAAATTGTAAATTTTACGGTAAAAAACCGGCAGCTGTGGGTGCCAGAATTTTACCATTAAAAAACGTAGCAACATTTTTGGTTGTACAGGATTACACTCATTACACTGTATGTTCTATGGATTTTAATCACTTCTTTTTTTTCAAGCCTGGCCAAGAATCGAACCCAGACTCTGGTGGTGCAAAGCAACGGTGCTAACCACTACACTACTGTGTTTGCTGTGCAAGTGTTGACTTGCACTCCAACAACGACAACATTTGTGTAGCGAGCACAGTAGTGTAGACGTTAGCACTGTCGCCTTGCACCGCCTGGGTCTGGGTTCGATTCCTGGCCAGGCTTGAAAAAAAAAACAAACAACTGAGATCCGTAAAATGAGTGCCATTCAGTACAACCTAAAAACATCGCTGCCATATTTTTCACGGTAAACTTCTGCCAACCACAGCTGCCGTATTTTTACCGTAACATTTGCGCTTTATTTTTTTACAGTGCAATAACACATTTTTTATGGTAAAATTCTGGCAACCACAACTGCCAGTTTTTTACCGTAAAATTTACGTTTATTTTTTACAGTGTATATCTCAGAGATTACAATAAATAAGGAAGACTTAGAAATTCACTATTTCAAAATACAATGTCTTGTGCTACAACAGTTAGTTCCAGGCCGCTAATTTGACAGGTTCATTGACATTCCAAGGGAGCTTATCTTTTTAATATATCGGGACTTACAGGTAACCTGATCTCTGCACTTGATCTCTGAATCTTTGTGGATTAGAGTAATACAGTACCTCAGTGGTTGCATCTCTCAGATACTGATGAGCAGGTTTTGAGATCAAGTCCAGGCTTGTCCATCTACTGTAACCCTGTTGGAGCTTTAAACACGGCATTGAACTTAACCATGTGTCATCTTGAATAAAAGCAGCTATGTGAATATACAGTAAAGCAAGTGGCATTAGATCAAAGATGCTGCAGGGCAAATTCCAGGAACCAAAAGCAGGCATAATTCATAGGGTCCATACACAACCATAATGATACTCTAAAATACTACATCGAAATACTATAGAGACTACATTTTCTCAACAGTGATGAAATCTACAAAGAGAAATAGAGGAAAAGAAAGAGAAATAGGAAACGTCATATTAAGATTCACCATTTGAAAAAGTAAACATAAATAAATAAATAAATAAAAATCCATAAAGTGAAAAATTTCACACCAATTATTCCAGTTTATTATTATTATTTTTTTAAATTATTTAAAAAATGTCAAATATTTTTAAATCTACACTTTTGGCATTCTTTCAACTTTCTTTTATGGTACGAGTGTTACACTCTCTCACAAACTTCATCCAGAATGCTGATAAAATGCTGAAATGATAAAATTTGAAGAATTTTGAGGATTTGTTTGTTTTGAGCTAAAGACTACAGAATAATTCGATAATATTAAGTCCATGCTCTGAATATTTTTGTTCATCAGTATGAGTCCAAATGTATCATCCATAATGCTAGAATCACTGTATAAAATAAAATAACATTTCAGAGTCTAGTTTTACCGCCTTAAAAGTCATTCTACCACACTGGAGGATGCTTGTTTCTTCCCTTTGAAACTGTATCAGGCAGGGCTCCAGGTGAATTCTCTTCAGAACGCTACATTATAGACATCACCTTGAAAGACATGAAATATATTTATATAAAAGATTAATGGCAGCTTAAATGATGTCTATTGGTTGGTGGCTATTAGTTGGTGCTGGAGTTTTGTTATTCAAATGAGAAATGAGTTGTGCGATGTCACTGTTAGTGCAGTGACAATGGGGTTGAAGAGAAGAAAAAAAAATCTGGTATGTTCAATGTCATAATAATGAGAAATCCAATACCGTATCAGTGATCTGATTCTCAAGTCAGATAGTTATTAAAAGGGTAAAAGACTATGATTGTGATGAATCTGACAGTGGGAAAGTCTGAGAAAGTGTGAGCATGAACGTGTTCAGATGAGGAGGTCTGAGGGAATAAAGCTCTACTACTGTACAAAGAAAGCTACCATGATTAGTGCATGATCAGAATTGTGGGAAATGCAGGAGACCAACCAAAGTAACAAAAATAAAATGTCTGTGGGTTTATTTATTAAGTGGCAGAAGTGAAAGTGGGGAAAATCTTGACTATATTTATCATGGACAGGTAAAAGCTATGACGCAGACAGTATTTTATTTTACAGAAACATATAAGGGTCTTATATAAATGTCTCACATACTGTATGATTTTGTCAAAGTAGTACCTCCGTAAGCAGAACCCATGGCCTGACGCATTATTTGACCAGAGCAAAGTTGCATTAAAGGTTCATGATGACAGGACAAATGGCAAAATTATGTTTTGTTATCTGAGATGAACCAACATGAGCTTTAATATTTTAAATCTCTTCAATAACTATATATATTATATTCATCAATATTTAGAAATATATATATATATAGTTATTATATAATATTCATATACAGTGCTGTATATAATTACTACAATCTAGTGTGTGTGTGTGTGTAAATGGATTTTAAAGCTCATGTTGGTTTATCTCAGATAACAAAACAAACTTCCCATTTGTCCCACTTGTACACACACACCATATCTTATCACCTACTGCACTTTCTGTTTGTTATAACACATTATTATTTAGTGTAAATAGAATACTAATGCACTTCTGGTTCGACACTAACTGCATTTCATTGCCTCTGTACATGTACTTTGCACAATGACAATAAAGTTGAATCTAATCTAATACACTATATTGACAAAAGTATTTGCTCTTCTGCCTTCACATGCATTTGAACTCGATTAATATACAATTCTCAATTCATATGGTTTAATATGATGTTGGCTCGCCCTTTGCAGCTATAACAGCTTCAACTCTTCTCAGGAGGCTTTCCACAAGGTTTAGGACTTGTGTTTATGGGACTTTTTGACCATTCTTCCAGAAGCACTTTTGTGAGGTCAGACACGGATGTTGGACGAAAAGGCCTGGCTCGCAGTCTCCGCTCTAATTCATCCCAACAGTGTTGTATCTGGTTGGGGTCAGGACTCTGTACAGGCCAGTCAAGTTCTTCCACATCAAACTCGTTCATCCATGTCTTTATGGACCTTGCTTTGTGCACTGGTGCGCAGTCACGTTGGAACTGTTTTTTAGGGCGTGGGCTTGGCCCCTTAGTTCCAGTGAAAAAAACTCTTAACTGAATGACCCCT
>JAAGKR010011865.1:0-18084 GCA_011419295.1 Clarias macrocephalus
TTTAAATTCATTCCTTGGGCTGCTCAGAAACACATTCTCAGTCTGACCAAAACTTTATTTACAAATTCAATCAATTTACCTATACCTAAAACCAAGAATCGTCAAAAACTGAACTTTATAGTGATTATTAACGAGAGAGTTAGAAGTTATTAACTGCAGATTATAATTATATAATGTGAAAATTGGTGGCTCAGGGGTAGGCTTCTCATCTGCCACGTGGCAGGCCCAGATTCGTTTTCTAACCAGTGCCCCAAACTCAGAATCTGGAGGCAGGGCATCCTTAGAGGCGGTCTCAAGCACAGATAAAAATATGAGGTTTGCATCAGGATGGGCATCCAGCATAAAGCCAAAAGAACAACGAGAACAACATTCTGTATGGCAGTATAAAGTTAATACTGTACATATTATATGTAATCTGAATGTATCCAACCACATGCAATATATTTTAACCTATTCCACCATAATGCAGAAATTCATTTGCTTATTAAACATTTCGTCTGATCAACTCAAGTCAACACTTCTTGATTTATCACGAAACTATTAAATGTTACAAAAGATTTTAGTTAAATACCCTCCTTGTGACTGATGTGGTGCTTTCATATGTATAATATGAAAGGTATAAAAAGCTGTATGCTTGATACATTTCATAAGAAGGTTTTTTTCTCATAAAGGTAAGGTACGGATTAGTACTCTGAGAATCTAGGCAAGCAAAATGTGCGACAGATTGTGAACTATTCAATCTGTTAATTGATGTTTGGTATATAATGAGCTACAAAAATTTTTTTTCATTTTTTTTTTTTTATGCTTAATAGTCCATGAATGACGGAGCAAAGTTATCTCTCATTCTACCACTGGACACAAGTAGGATTTAATAATCCTACTTGTAATATTTAATAAAAAACTAAAGATCTACCGAGGAAGTCTTAAAACCCTACAAATGTAAATACGCCAGAACTCTAAAGTTTTTTTTACTCTAAAGTTGTCTTGAAGATGAACTAGAGATCACTGTTGAGTTTTACAGACCTTCAACAGACAGACATGATGGTTAAGACTTCAGACTGCATGTCCACTGGGCTGCTCATGACACCAAGTCTTGGAGTTTTTTTTTTTTTTTCAGTAAAATTATAATCAGTTGTTCTGAGATTTAAGTTTTTTTTGTTTTGTTTTGTTTGTTTGTTTTTTGCTCAGCGCTCAGCATGGTTGTCCATGGACCCTTCTTGGGGTTGAGAGGGAAAGAGTGATAGAGGGGGGAAAGAGGGAGAAGGAGGAGGAGGGGGGGGGGTAGTGGGGGGTGGAGAAGTGAGGGAGGTGTGGTGGCAGAAGGGGCGGTGTTAGACAATACCGCCCCACAAATATATTCCATCTCTCCGTCAATCGGGACAGCGCTTCACTAGGAAGTAGTATTTTATTCCTCTCTTACACGTTCCGTCTTTTTTTTTATATCAGCAGTGGACACGACAGCGCACGGGTTCGGCAGCCTAGAAAGGGAAGCGAGGAAATGCTTTTCGATTTGAGGACTGTTTACTCTGCTGGCATTCGGTGCTTGTGATCGTTCAGGAGATAACGCATTTCTGCACTTTCCCCATCATCTTTATCGCCACTGCCATCTCTATTGTCTGAAGCCGGGGGGTCAGGAGACGTCACGGCTGTTTGTTTATTCCAAAGTCGATCAATCCGGAGAGGGGAAAAATAATAATCGGATCGACTAATATACACGAAAAATAGACTACATGTCCAGATAGAACCTAGATTAAAGATAGCTTTGCAGTTCCAGCAGCTGATTTTGTTTCTGGAGCAGACTCTAAGTGATTTGCAAAAAAAAAAAAAAAAAAAAAAGGATGTTGCATGAAAAAATCCACGGAAAGACCCAAGAGTAGAGAAAAGAGTTGGAGCGAGGACTTCAAGACCATCAGGACTTTTTTTTTTTTTTTTGGACCTGTCACAGTATATTACGGTTGGTTGAACAAGAGTTATGTTTTCACCATTAATTAATCTTAATATACTTTATAATATTTGTAACTATATTAAGTTAAGGTGTAAACGAAACAACATGAAATCATGCAATTAGACAGTTGTCATTTATATAAAATAATTATAATAATAAACAACATCTTTAAAATGTTTATAAACGAAAATACTTTAAAGGACAATTTGCAACAATGTTGCAGATTGTAATTAAAACGAAAATTCTTTCAAGTACAATGTGCAACAATGTTTCATTGATAAACTAGAATGTACCTTTTACATGAAAATGTCTCATTGCACGTGCGGTTTATTAGGGAGGAGAATTGATGCTGATCGAAACCCAAAGTTCCTACAACAGATGTTAACCTTTTGAACCTCTTTATTATTCCGGTTCCGTTTTGTCCTGTCACACAGCACGCGCCAAGTGTTAGCGCGTGACAGATGGATGATTTTAATTACGGGGGAAAAAAAAGACTCACAAAATTATCATATTTGCAATGATTTCGTTTAGTACTGAACAATACGTATACCGTGCATATGCATGTATTAAAAACGCAAGCTGTGAAGTTAATATAATTAACTGAGTTCATCTGGAAACTTTGGATATTTGATTAAAACAAAATAAATTGAGAGAGGAAGAAATTGAAAGCAGATTAACGTGCACTAGATATTAATTTATTTAACATTTAAGAGAATGAAAACGTCAGGTTGCTTGTGCATTCTTTTTTGTACTTTTATATAACACTTCTTTTGGATGTGAGATTTATTTTCATGCAAATACAGATTTCAAAATCAAAACTTTCGTTTTTTTTTGTTGCAGATTTACTTAAATAACACTCCTATAAGGGATGTTAGAATATTCTACTAGGGGAACCTTAAAGGGTTCTAGGTAGAACCCTAGAACAGATTGTCTATCAGAATGGAGTTTTGGGAATGTAACAACTCATAGTTTGTATAATTAAATATTCCATGCATTGCTTTTTTTTTTTTCAAATAGTGCACAACAGGTAGTCTAAAAAATAAAACAGAATTATTTTGAGGGTTATTATATAATTCAACATTATTTGGTTACATTTTTGTTTCAAGAAGGTGTGCAACAATGATTATGTGGTATTTTTTTTTTCTTCCAAAACGTGAAGAAGAAAAAAAAACACTAGGATGCCGTGATGTGTGTCAAATTTCCGTGCACTTCTAAAAATCTATTTATTCTATACATTGCATTGACATCTAGCCTATATTTCGTGCTTCCTTTCAGGTCCTGTAAAACTTCAGAACTGTCAAACCTCCGTATTCAAGCGCCTATCAACTAAGAACAGGGAAGAAAAATGATGCTGAGCCCAGATCAGACGGACCCGGAGCTGCCCTGGAGCCACTCGGACGCCGAAAGCGTGTTGAGCGACATGAAGGCTGGATGCATGTCCGAGGAGCTCAGCACAGACGCCGAGGGCAAAGCCAAAGCGCTCGCGCCGCAGCCGCTCACGCGCGAGGAAAAGCGGCGGCGCAGGCGCGCTACGGCCAAGTACCGCTCAGCGCACGCGACTCGGGAGCGCATCCGGGTCGAGGCGTTCAACGTGGCTTTCGGTGAGCTGCGGAAGCTTCTGCCCACCCTGCCTCCTGACAAGAAGCTCTCCAAGATCGAGATCCTTAGACTGGCTATTTGTTACATCTCCTACTTGAACCACGTGTTGGATGTTTAGTCGGGAGAATGGACAAAAAAAATTAAGATGATTTTTTTATATGAATAGGCTAGGTAAACTTACCTGCTCACTCGAAAAGTGTTAGACAGAGGTTAGGGATTAGGATAAGAACTTTTTAAAGGTTTTATTTAAACGTAGAGGCGCTATAACAAGCCCAAGCATTCGATTGGAACCGAAACTGTTCTGAGATCAGTTTCAGAATCGGGGGTGCTTATTCGAGGGAACCGGTTGTGCGGTTCTAGAACTGATCTCAGAACAGTTTGCGCGTATGAATTTATCCAGTCGGATAGAGAGACGCATGGTGAGAGCTCCAAGAGTCGTGCACCATTAAAAACACAGACTGCGGTCCTTGCTGTAGGCCAGACACCCAAACAGAGATGCAAGAACGCCGAGAGGGACCTTAAAAATCACTGGAATGACGTTGTAACAGTGTAAACAAGTGGAGAGAGAGAGAGAGAGAGAGAGAGAGCAGGGGCTGTAGACCACCAGTTGCACTGAGATTGAACACAGACTGATTAGTCGCCTGGTATAGATCTGACATGTTGTTTTTTTTGTTTGTTTGTTTGTTTGTTTGTTTTTCATTGAGAAAAAAAAGAAAGAAAAACAAATAACGTACAAGTGCCACTTAGAACAATTTTTTTTATATTTATTTACTTATTTATTTATTTATCTGCACTTTTCTCCTATCGATGTGTTTATTTATTTATTTATTCATTAATTTATTTATGCTTTTAAATCGTTCATTTAAACTGTACAATAATGCTGGGTGTTTGTAATGTAGGCTATCGCGTAAACGACGTTACCGTATGTGTTAGACTGTGACGTTCAAATTTTCACACACACACACGCACATGCACATACACAAGAAGTTAAAAATATATATAACTGCACTTTTTGGTGTTTGTTAATATTTCGTATATTTATTTTGTGCAGAAACAAAAATAGAGATTAGGCTACTCTGAAAAGAAACAAAATCAGATTCTTCCCCCCTCTCCAACTCTAAAAGTAGTTTAATGTGAATCTTCTAAGGCTGCTATAATTTCAGCTATAATGGAAACTTACAGTAACAGAATGAACAGGTGTTATAAATGTAATTTTTTTTTCCAGCAGTAATTCCCCTTATGGTTGATGTGATATAATGACTAAGTGGGAGTTAAGAACTTCCTGATGCGACCAAATATACTGTAACATGACAAGTCTTTTTTTGTTCTTTGGTGTTTTTTTCTGTGTCGCAGTTTGAAAATGTTCTGTTCATAATAATAATAATAATAATAATAATGATGATGATGATGATGATGATACAATGTTTTATTTTATAATGGGGAAAGAACTATACCTGCTATCCAAAGAATTCTTGTCTTTTCAGGGTCTTGCCCTTATTGCTTTATGCACATATTTTGTAGTAGAGTTGCTGTGACAGCTGGTTTTTAAACAAAGACATTTCTTTTCATATTTTACTGGTGGGGTGATTTTTTTTTAAAATAAAACAACAGTAAAATAAATTGCAAAAAGTCTCCTGGTTTTTGTTTGGGCATGTGTGCTTTTTCACTCTGTGCATTGTATGTCAGCCGAGGCATTTTGCTTTGAGCTTCCTGATCTGCAAAAGATGTGAGTAAAAATAGCCAACATTTGTGGGTCAATTTATTAATTTATTTGTCTCTGGAGAAATCATTTGTCAGCTCTAGTTAATTTTGGAGCCTTTAGGCAGCTCTCTTCTTTCTTCTTTCTGTTTGAAATGTGAAATATTCACTTGCAGAAAACACCAATATGGAATGGGAAAATGGTCAGTCATCGAGATTTAGCTTCATAGTGTGACTTTATTTTATTATAAATTTTTTTTTTATCCCGCAAGTGTTTGCTCCTTGTCTTCCTCCCTCTTGGCTGAAAGGCCATTTCCCCAGAGAGGGGGCAGGTGTTACTCCAGACGAGCCAAGACAACCAAATTACTGGCCGTCTGGCACCTCCCGTGGGAAACACACACACACACACACACACACACACACACACACACACACACACACACACACACACACACACACACACACACACACACACACACAGAGGAAGATGGAAATGTATGTGTATAAAAGCGTCCTGTATCATCCATCCTGTTAAAAAATGACTAAATGTTTCAATGAATTAAACTGACATTTTATAAGCTTTTGAAATAAAATGACATCTCAGGTGCATCCCACCTACAGCAGTTTTAGAGCACCTTCTGATTGCTTTCCTTTCATGTATATGAAAGATGATAAATATTTGATGCAGGTTATGCAACACGGATGTAAACACGGTGGTGGGATCCTGGGGGAATCAGCCTTTAAAGTGACAGTAAGAAGTTTCCAATCAACATTTATCTTGAAATGATTTGCTGAGTTCATTTAAATGGGATACTCCACATATAAAGGTTTGTGACACTCGTTTCACATGTTCACAGTGTTTCATCTGGGTTCTCTGGTTTCTTTCCTCTGCTGAAAATGATACTTGGACAAGATTATTTAACTTTAATAGCCATTTTAAAGTTTAGACATTTAACAGCTTAAGTTTCTTTCTTTCTTTCTTTCTTTTTATTGCTTGTAATTGTAAATGTCCTATGTGAGGTGACGTGTGTCCGACTCTGTGCCCGAGGACTTGGGATTGGCTCCACACTTACGCAGACAAAGATAAAACAGTTACAAAAGATGACTGGATACTTGAACCTTTATTCTCATTCTTTAAGAGTTAAGCATCAGGATAAACTGAGCTAAGGTCAGACCGATGCATAAAAGAGAGCTCTGCAAGCTTCCTGTCTGTGCTGAAGCGTGTTCGGAGACATTGAATCAAATGGTTGGAAAGTGTAGTGCACAAAATGACATATCAGGTAAAAGCCTATAACGCCTTTGCAAACCAAGAGTTTCAGAACATGAAGGAGAAGAAACCAAGTTTTTAGAAAAGTAGAAGGTACTGTATCATGTAAAAAAGTTCTTCATCCGAGTGTATGGTTGAGTCAATAGAGAATCATTAATGTTATATCTGTAGCTGTTCATTTCTGTAATAATAAAAATAATAATAATAACTTATCTGTATTTTCTCTCATTTTCTCCAATTTTGTGAATGAGTTACATAATCAGGTTTAGGGGGAAAAAACATAAATGAATACCTGTGATTCTGGTGGTGCCATGGAAAGGATAGTGTTAGTGTTAAGTGTTTTAATACTGTTTTAGTACTGTAACTCCAAGATCATGGGTTCATGTCCTGAATCAGGTCTGTGTGCTTGGAGTTTGCACGTTCTCCACATGCTAAGTCGGTTTCCTCCGGGTACTCCGGTTTTCTCCCACAGTCCAGAGACATGCAGATTAGACTGCTAGCTGATGTTTCCAAATTGCCTGTAGTGTGTGAATGAGTTAGTCTATTTGTCCTGAGCCTGGTTAACGAAGAAGGGTTCCAACAGGAACAGGACCAATGGATAGGAAATAATAATGAAGTTGTCCTTAATTTGTGGTTAATGTATTGCCATGTATTTTAATTGGCTTTGGCATTATTGTAAAAACAGTCAGGCCATTTAAGCACACTTTGAACTTTTTCAAAATTAATTTAATAAGACAAATTAATCGAAACAGTTGTGTTGAATTTGGGGCGCACTTTGCATGCAGTAGTACTGTACCACGCTCATACTGTAGTTGGACAATTTACGAGCAATATTCTTTCTTAGCTTTCTTTTCATTATGATAACACATTGAGTCTCACTCACACACTCACTGATTCACTTAGGCACTCATACACAAGGCCACCTGAGAGAGTCTGAGAGGGTATCTCTGGTAATCCAGGGCTTTATATGCTTTTAACAGGGTAGCTATGGGCATGAAACTGAGAGTTCTTAAAGGATTTAATCATCCATGTGCCATTGCGTTTCGTTTTCATATTTCAGAGACACTAGAACAGCTTTAGCTGTAAAAATAAATAAATAAATAAATAAATAAATAAATAAATAAATAATCTACTCAGTTTTATAATGTTCTTCTAGATGAACAGAATCATGTATTTAGTTTGAATTATAATTTTAGAAAAGGATTTTTAAATTAAAGCTACATTGGTATGGATTTTCTGTTCCAATTACAACAAACAGACATAATGAATAAGTCAGGAACTAAATAAATTACAATACAGAATTGCGCAAGGTTTTTGCAACAGTAATTCACAGTACGCGCCGTGTCAGAGCTGTCGGGTCGGAATTGGCAGGGAGTTTTGACGCATACTTCATACGTCAGCTCAGATATGTCAATTGTCATCACGCCGCCATCTTCAGACGCAGGAGAGGTCTGAGTAGTTATGATGATGACAGGCAGGCAATCAGAGGAGAGTAAGTGGAAGAGTGTCAGCTGGTAAACAAACCAAACAGCAATCACTGTGAGGGTCAATGTACTGTAATACTGTAATGAGGGAAATGGATTTAGGAGTTTTCTCATCATAACAGACACTGCATTCATTGGTTTTACATTTTTTTCAGAAAACAAAGGTGAATAATACGAAATGTGTCTGTATAGTAGAATTCATATTGTTATCAATTTTTCATGTGAATTTGTTGAGGTACAGAACTTATCACGAACAAGGACCACTAAACAGAACATTCATTTTTACATTTTTATTACTTTATTTATTTGGTCACATTATATGACATTTTTTTATTTACACAAGCTGCACATTAAACAACATTAGATAAGAAAAAAAACATAACAATGTATATAGATTGAGTATAAAAATAATGGATAGTGGAGTTTTCTGAATGCTTGATTTTACATATTGTACCTAACTAAAATTAGCCAGTAAGTCTTTGAGAAGCTTTCTGTATCTTAACCCAACATTAGTCACAGGGATATAATAAGGAAAACATTACAATAATTATATCCTTGGATTCACAAATAATTGGGTTAGACAAAACGTATACTCACTCATTTGTTCTCTATACCACTTATCATGTACAGGGTCACAGTAAGCCTGGAGCCTATACCACTGGACTCGATAGGCGGGGTACACCATTGACCGGGTGCCAATCTATCACAGGGCACAAGCACACGCTCTCACAATCACTCACACGCTAAGCGCAATTTGGAAATGACCAATTATCCTACTCTGCATGTTTTTGGACTGTGGAAGGAAACCGGAGTACATGGAGGAAGCCCACCATGCGCGGAGGGAAACATGCAAACACGACGTGTACAGACTCGAGTCAGGAACCAAACCCTCTTCCCTGGAGGTGCGAGGCCACTACACCACAAAGTATATGGCTGTACTCAATAGTATGTCAGTGCACCACTGGTGTCACATCTCCGGATATTTCTGTCGTTCGGTGTGACATTTTAAACTCTTACATCCTGTAGCTTTAATTATTAAAAGCATTCTGATCGTTTAATGATCTGATCGTTTAACGTTTGAGCAATTACCTGATTAAGTCATTCTGTAATTCATCATAAGAGAGATGAATTGTTGAAAAGATGAGCTCTTTCCATGTTCAAGGTTTAACCCCAAAAAACCAACATGCAACATTTTTAGATTTTTAGTTGTATGTGTGTGTGTGTTTTTTTAACGTTATACGCTCAAAATCCAGTATATAATTAAAATGAATTGTGTGTGCTGCTTGAATAATGACTAAGCACTGACCACAGTGATATATATAACTTTTCACCTGGAATTGATTGCAGTAATCAATCAGCACTCAAACATGTTTCTACTTTTAACTGTTAATGCTTTTCTCCTTTGCTACCTCATTTGGCCATGTGTGCTTAGCCATACATCTATTCCTTCCATTCCTTCTCATCTTCTGTGTGTATTCCAACCCAAAGCTCCTGCCAGCTGTAGCCCTGCTGTGGGCAGGAGCAATCTGCCAGTGTGGGCAACGCGAGTGTGTATGTGTGTGTGAGAAAGAGCCATATTGCACCTCTTTTCACCATGGATTATGTAATGGCAAAGGCCTACAAGTGACCATATGTCAGAAAGTGTACAGACGGACCCACAACCATAATCACCATTGTCTCTTTTTTGGGAGTTGCACACTCTGTGTTCATTCAGGTGGGCTTGTGCAAAAACCTGAAATGGGCCAACAGACACATTTCCCTTTTGTTCCAATGGAGAGCATCTTGTCTTCTGGCTGGAGGAGAAAACATGACAACAAGCAGCCATATGTCCACAGGTCTGGAAAAAGCATCTCAGTGCAGGGGGGGGGGATGTAGTTCTCCTCTGTCTGTGCACCTTCATTATAAGTGCGCTCAGTCTTCAATGCCTCTGAACAACCCAGCACCCCCAATCTTCTTCCTTTTTTTTTTTTTTTTTTACCTTTTTTTGTTGCTCTTCGTGACCATCAGAGGTGTGTTTCTGTTGTAGACCGTGAGCTCGTACGTGTGTGCGGTGTGTGCCATACAAGCAGCAAGACACAAAGGCAGATCCATGTGTTGAAATGTGGCCCCCGGGATGGACCACATTATGCCTGCCTACTTCACCAGCAGGGACCCAGGCTGGAGCTGGCTCACAGCCCTTTGTCTCCAAACAGATGGAAATAGATTGAGAGGGGTGAGAGGAAGACAGAGAGAGAGAAGAAAGGGAATGTTGAGGGGGAAAAAAAAAGAAAGTCAGTCTGTTCTCATTAACTCGCATATTGAGAGAGGCCGGATAGACTCGGCCTTATTCAGGCTCACGCTCAGACCATCTGTACACACTGGACCCATGCATGCATTAACGCTCACGCACCAAATACACGCCGCGTTAACAATTCAGCGTGGAGTTTTAATTTACTCTCAGCCATTTTTGAAATCTCCTGTTCACTCCATGGGCTATCAATCTATTATATCTTTTATTTCTGCTAAGCAAGTGGAAAAATAAATGCACCCTGAATAGAGACACTGTAATTTCGCATACAAATTGCATATAGAGAATGAATTTGTCTAGTGGGGATGATTAAAGGAGATAAAAATAGATCTCAGGGTTTTGATAAAGCCAGCCATGCTCATGTATGGACATATGTAGTTCATGTATCATATAAGGTGTAGGGTATATGTAGTGCATGTCTCATATACAGTGTAGGTTATATGTAGTGCATGTAGTGTACCTTTTATGTAAGTTTTACTATAAAATATCCACTTATGCACACAATGCAAATAATTTTGTTAACTGAATTTATTCATTTGTGTTTCCTTAGATTAAAGATGCAAATGGTGATCATTTTCGTAAACCAAACAATTATAAAGAAAGGTCAGGTTTGACACTTTTTTACAGTGCCTGGACACAAATTTGTGCTCTTTTCGTCATGCCCCAAGTTCAACACTCACTATGGCACCGTGCTTTGTAGTTATTTAACCTATGCTATGACAGCAATAAATAAAGTAAACAACCCTGCACGTGAGATTTACTGCATGCAAGCAATTCCACCACTATTTAAGACACATTTACAACACAGAAACGGACCGCAGTCTTAAAAAAAAAAAAAAAAGCCGTGACCCAGTAATCGGTGCATATGTGTGGCCTCTGATTTCTTCCCACTGCCTCTTAATTGTGCGTGGCCTTTTGTAAAAACCCGCGATCCCTAAACTCATAAGACTCGTGTCCTCAGGCAGAGGGGAGTCATTCATCTACCGCGCGCGCTTGATGAATGCGGTGACGTCAGAGGCGTCGCGCGCGCGAGCGCTGAATAGCGGCCATCTGCGCGCGCGGACGGCGCTCTTGTCAGAGACGCGCGTGACGCGAACCTGTGGCCTTTAATGCGCGCGCGCCCTTTTCACACGTGACATTCACGGTGCCGCGTTAATCGATCAAGGCATGGCGTGAAGTTAGTGAGAGAGAGAGAGAGAGAGAGAGAGAGAGATATTGCAGTCATTGCAGCACTATGTTGCAAGCCATATTTCCTGTATGAGGGTTCCCCAAATCAATGCCCCTGAGGCCAGGAGACTTACAGTCTAATGACACGTGATTCAAGCCGCTAGATAAGAAACTGTGCTGCATTTTGGCACGGAAGCCGACACCAAAATACTGCTGTCAAAACACCACAACATGTACATCCCAATACTTCTGTTGTATCTTTGTCATGTTTATAGACACTATATCCTCCAGGGACCTGATTGTCCTTCTATGCGGACAAGACATTTTCTCTCTCTCTCTCTCTCTCTCTCTCTCTCTATATCTTTGTACCATCCTCATATGAGGTACAATTATTTTGCCAAACTTTGTCCTAAATTAAGTCAGTAATTAAATTTATATTTATAAGATATATATAAAAAAAAGGAGAAACAGTCAGCAAAAATTGCAATGTACACAACAATAGATAAACCACTAGATTTTGAGTGTGAGTGTAGGACTTGTGTTCATTCTGCCACAAGAGCAATACTCGGGAGGGGTGAGGAGGTCTGGGATGTGTTCAGTGGGATCGAGGTCAGGGCTCTGTCATAGCACTCAAGTTCTTCCATGGTGGCATTGAAAACAACCATGTCTTCATGGAGCTTGCTATTGTATGTTCACAGGGCCATTGTCATGCTGGAACATGTTTGAAGAAGTTCAATTGCCAGGCTTCCACCTTCCAGAATGCAATATTTATATTTTTTTCCCCAAATTTGTGACATCAGCACAGTGGCCTAGTGGTTAGCACTGTGACCGTGCACCTCCATGGTCAGGGATCACATTCTCCCCCCAGCTTGGTGGGGTTCTGTGGGAGGTTTTTTATCTTCCACTGTTGATACCTGTCACACTTTAGCCCTCAAACATAAGCTGTAATTCAAATCATAATTTTATCAAAAACAAAGACTCAGCAGTCAGTTGATCTGGATGAAGTAAGCTGAAGTTTATTGCCGCAACAAAGCCCAAGTGAGCCCGCCCAATGCCAGCTCAAGAACAGGCTAAGCAGCCAACTGTTTCAAGAACAGGCAAAGAACAGACTGAAAAGCAATACAAAGCATACACTTTATATACTGTTGGTTGAGGGAGGAAGCTTCCTATGTTTTTCCTTTTTTTTCGTACCAACTTTGGTCACTGTTTCGGTAACTTGGTTTTTATTTTTTCATACAAATTTTACCAACCCAGCTGGTCTTTTTATTTTTTCTTACTTCCGTCCATCAAGGTCGCCCATTATCTCTTTTCTTACTCTGGAAATTTTCTCCATTATAATCGAACTCTTCTGCCATTCTGTATCACATTATTGTTTGTGTCACTAGGTGGCGTATATGTAATTTCAATCAATTTCCCATTATAGTCCTTTTTTCCTTATTTTATATTTCTTTCATCTTTTAACAGTCTTCGTTGCTTTTATTTAAAAAAATAGTCGGGAGGTGCTTAATGTTTTCATACAGTCCCCCGTTTCTGGCCCTAGGTCATCAGTTACTCGGAGACAGACCATGGGTGAGCATCTCCCTTTCTGTTAAACGTTTCTTTCTTGAGCATTCGTAACTTGCTCATGTCTCTTACCTAATCTTCTCCACCATTCGTTGATCGTGCTGATTTATCTATATACCTCAATTTATTATTCCTCATTTGATATCTTTATATTACATCACTATATGGCTTTTTGATATTATTCAGTGCTTTTTCTCCAGTGGTCCATATCCATTTTATTCATGCAGCCAGTTAACTGTACTTTGCACTAACCATGAGTGTGTTGTGGTTATCTGGTTGTTTCCTGAGAACAGATAATGAGTGCCTCTCAGCTACAACAGCCCATTCATACTTTGAGTCACATCACTACGCTTCAGTGTGGCATCTCTCTTCAAGTTTGTATATTTCTTATCTGAGTTGGCCAAGGCTAAACTTTTCTTCATGCAGTGTAAGTGTTTGATCTTATGTGCAAAAGCATCTCACTTTCCCCAGGCCCTCTATGTCTCACAGTTCATCCCATATGATTTTCCATTTTATTTTTTAGCAGCAAACCTTACAGGTTCTTAAAAGTTTGATTTAGTACTTAGTGTGAATATATTTGTTATATACTTATATATGAGTAACGTGATTTAAATATTGTCATATATGTGATTAAATATGTTTTGTCTAAAAACATGCTTATAGTTTCTCATGCTTATAGCATTTTCAAATTGCCCATAGTGTGTGAATGACAATCAGGCATCAAGCTGACAACCCCACCCCTTAAGTAATTTTCCAAAAGAACAACAGATATATATTCAGGGTGGGGATTATCCATCGCCCGATATGGCAGGAGGCACGTGGATGCACTATAAAAATATTTTTTTTAAATGGGTGTGATGGTGGGCTGTTCACAAATATTTGACCATAGTACTGTATAGTATATTTATCAGTATTATATACTGTAGTATACAATTTTGAGTCAGACTTATAACTATATTAGTAGTTCTTAATGGCTAAATCCATGGTACCTGGTTAAATCCTCAGCTCAGGTTTTACACCTGTTTACATTTTAAAGTTTCACATGATTTCCCCATGTTTATGTAGGTTTGTTAGAGGAGCCCTGTTTTTCTCCAGTCTTCCAAAACATGCCAGAAAATGGACTACCTACAATATGCTAAGTTGCCTCGATGTGTGTTTGAAGGTGTGTGCATGGTGTGTTCACCACTCGTGCCCAGGGTTCCTGCGATAGGCTCCAAATCCACAGTGATCCCGACTAGCATAATGTAGTTGCTAATGATGAATGGATGAATATATAATAGTGCACTACATTAATGCATCCAAGTGAAGAATTCATAATAATGTACAAAAAAAAAAAAAATAAAAATAAAACCCTTCATGGTAAAATGAATGCAAACCCACAATGTGTTATGAAATAAATTTAACTGTACTATGATAACATGGCACCAAAACAGCATAAACTGCAATCATAATAAATGACATATTAATGGCATAATGAATGTATGTCGTTGTCATACATTCCAGGAGGACCAGGAGATTTAAATATAATGTTAGTTCAAGAGCAAGTTATTAACAACATACAGTATGGGTTAGCTACTGTAATGTTAATATACTATAAATAATTAAAAATCTTTCAAACATAATGCATGACTATGTGATAATCATGTGCAAAATAGAAATGTCTTTATAAAATAAAGTATAAAACTGGCAAACTCATATGTGCTTTACATTTGATATATTATTCAAATATTAT
This sequence comes from Clarias macrocephalus, assembly GCA_011419295.1. Lineage (NCBI taxonomy): Eukaryota > Metazoa > Chordata > Actinopteri > Siluriformes > Clariidae > Clarias > Clarias macrocephalus. The sequence goes on from JAAGKR010011865.1 coordinate 14,743, forward strand.
TAAAATATCACTATGTACAGTATTGGACAGCTGTTTTGCTGCAAGCAGGTCATTCGAGTTCATGACAAAGATTTTGGATAAGGTTGAGATTTGGGGACAGAGCAGGCCAGTGAGGCACGGCAAACTTGCTGGAATGCTCCTGGAAGCATTCAGTAATGATACGTGCCTTGTGTCTTATCATGCTGAAAGACATGACTATCCAGGTGTGGATAAAGTGGAGCCATGGAGAAGTAAACTTGGTCAGCACTGCGCTATTCAAACATTCTGCAGAGGATACCATGAAATGTAAAAAAAAATTAATTAATTAAAAAAAAAAATGTATATATATATATATATATATATATATATATTTTTTTTTTCTTCTAATTTAACAGCTGTAGAACTGCCACAAATTTTAATAGGTAATAAACAAATGAAACATGCTTATTGAAAAAAATATATATATATAGTCCAAAGTACTGTATGTACAAGAAAAAGTTTGTCTAACTTTATTGAGGAATAATTTTTTATGTTACAAAAAAATATATATATTAAGCTGAATTATTATTGAATATGAGTATACAGGGGAAACATACAGGTTGAATTTCACAATTTGCTAAAATGAACAACACACCAAAAAACAATTCAAGTAAGAATTGAGAAGAGAAACTGAATCAGTGATACCATGCCAGAATACCAGAGAAAAAAAAATCCAAAATAAAATGTTATCATATAAGTTTCTACACTTTCTTTTTTTCTTCTTCTCATACTATGCAGGCTGTGGCGCTGAACTATAACGCACATTTAAAGTTATATACTCATTCAATGGCAGTATTTTAATGAAAAAAAAAAGCAGAAATTATTCCTTTAAAATATTAATCACCCACAACTTTAACAACTCAGCAAAACGAATCGAATTTCATTGATTATCAATTACACACTAGTAAACTAGAGACAGGATCATGGGCACCCACCTGTGGGGAGTGAAGTCTAGTCTGTCTGATTCAATCCCACAGAAAAGCCTATGTAACATAAATTGCTGAAAAAAACAAGTCAATGCTGGAAAAGAGCTCAAGGTTGTTGATTCGGCCTCCAAATTCCCCAGATCTCAATCAGATTGAGCATCCATGGGATGTACTGGACAAACAAGTCTGATCTTGTGATTTAAAGGACCTGCTCAGGTGCAGAGCTGTTTTAATGGCACAAGGGAAAGCTAAAACCTAGGTGGTTTTGAATGTAATATTTTTAATGTTTATAGCTGATGGATGTGCCAAGACAAATACCAACTACAGGCAATAGTTTTGAAGCTCCTGATAACATTCTCACTTGACATGGACTTCTTCAGCTGTTATTTGAATCTGATAACTTATTTAAGACATTCTACAGAGGAGTGTTAAATTTAGAGAACTTTTAGTTATTTGTTTTGGCAATAAGTGCAACAATATTTAATTTCCATAAAACTGTAAGTGACTAAAAGATACTACTGTGAATATAAAAAACTGTAAACTTTTTACGTGGAATTACTATTACTGTTATGTATTTACAAAAATATATATATTATGAACCAAGAAGCAAAAGATTGCATTTCTACAAGGCTTCTTTATAAAATTGTTCCTTTATGTCTGAATTAATTAATAACTTTTTTCTAGATTTCAGATTTCTAAGTCACTTGAGATGGAGTACTGTATATTATGAAGTTGCAGTGCCCTCTATAGGCCATTAAATAAAGACAAGGTATGAAACACATGGTCACAATTTGGTTCATACCTTATCTTTAAAAAAAAAATCCTGGAATATTTTCCTCATTATTTCAATTCAAATTATGATGAATAATAGGTCAGCTTGTGGTAATTAAACTGTATAGTTTGTGTAAGACAGCTGATAAAAGGTCTGCAATACATACAGTTTGCCATAAGAGGGGAGTCTTTCCTGATAATAAAGAAGTGCCATATGAATTCCCAAGATCAGGTCAGTGAAATCTATTTCAGTGTTTGTTTTCTTTTATATCTGGACACTTGTACAAAGCAGCTTGTGTGACAGAGCTACAAAAGCCCACAGATGAAGTGTGGTCAGGACAGCTCGTGCGCTCTAACGGCTTCACCCCAATCATCACCCGACGTCTTCATTACACCCGGTCTCGTAAAAAAAAGCAAACTGATTAACTCAATGGTGGTTAATTCAAATGGCCCATCATGTTTGTGTATCCCTTGAGGGCTGCAGAAAGGAAATGTCATAGGTTATGAACTCAGTATGACCCCAACCTCTTTTAATACCCAGTCATAAATAACATGTATGCAAGCGGAGGGGGGTGTAGAAAGTGGGGCATGCTAGGTCTCTAAAGAAGGGGCATGGACTGCACAAAACCACTGACACAGCTTCACCCCGATTTAATCCCTGGCAATAAATAACACGTCAGGGGGTCCCTGAGAAAGAGGATAAACTCTGTTTACAAAACAGCAATGACCTAAATATACTAATCTGATAGAACATATGAAGTTTGCATACATTTCTTTTTTACTTTACTGTTACGCATCTGCATCTTCCATGCCCCTTCTTTATTTATTTATTAAGTAAATGTATTTATTTAATTTCCACAGGCAAAAAAGTATCTAATCTTAAATCAGCATTGTAAGGTCACTGGGGCTATTCGGGCAGACTGGAATGTAGACAGGTAGGTCCATAAACTTCTTCAAAGATCCCAAAAGATAAAATAATTTACATTCCATTTTAACAGTCGTCTATACTTAACTAACATTGTTTTTACAAAAAAAAAAAAAAAAAAAACTTTTTTTTTTTCGTTTCTCCAGGATTGGCTCCGAACATAAATGATAACCACAAAGCACCAAGGAGGTAAGACCTTAAAGAATTTTGCATATATATATATATATTTTTTTTCCCACCAATAAAATCTGTGGGAGGTAAATCAATCAGCTACAATAATAAGATCGTACAGTATGAAATAGATGCAAGCTTTGTTTATTGAGATGTTTTAATTACAAAACAATTATACAAGTAGTAGCCTACTGTGTCTGTGAGGGGAAACATAATTTTGATTTTTAATTTTTGCAAGGGCAGTGGAAGAGCATTATTTTTCCTCCTTAAGTAATCTTTTTTTTATTATTATTATTCACATACAATGTCTTTAGCTTGAATTAATTTAGGTTTTTAGCCCAAGAACATTTTTATTTTTAAAAGTTGGCCGCAAACTATGAAATATAATTTTTCATGAACATTGTCCTTTTACCTTGTCCATCAAGATAGTTAAAAACAACCACTACAGAAAGAGCACTGACCAGATATTATTTGGATGGCAGTTCATTCTCAGCCTAGCATCTATGTCTCAATATCAGTCATTTAAAAATA
>JAAGKR010011866.1:0-18081 GCA_011419295.1 Clarias macrocephalus
CTTCCTCTGTGCCACAACAAAGACTTATACACACACCACTCTCTCTCTCTTTCTCTCTCTCACACACACACACACACACACACACACACACACACACACACACACACACACACACACTCTAAGGAAGCTGTGTGAAGCTGCTTTAGGAGTCAAAAATGGAAGGAATGAAAACAGTGTCAACCACAAGTGTTGATTTTCTGATTAAAATCTTTAGGAGTTTTTCTTCACGTAAAGCCTCAAAACGCCTAGTGTGTGTGTGTGTGTGTGTGTGTGTGTGTGTGTGTGTGTGTGTGTGTGTGTTTCTCGTGGGGTTTTCCTGTAGAGGAAAACAGAATCTGCATGTGAAAACAGCACTGAGGACTGCAGGCTTACAGCCAGGTCTTGCTCTTTTCTTTGTGTGTGTGTGTGTGTGTGTGTGTGTGTGTGTGTGTGTGTGTGTGTGTGTGTGTGTGTGTGAGAGAGAGAGAGAGAGAGAGAGAGAGAGAGAGAGAGAGAGAGAGATGCAGAAATATTTGGGGATTTGCACAGCTGTCAGCTCTGACAGTTAGATTTGAAAAGCTAAAAGTCTCCCTCTCTCCATCTACAGTATCAGTGTGAATATAACACCAGTGGCACAGTGATCACACACTCACTCACACACTCACTCACTCATTCACTCACTCACTCACTCACACACTCACACACTCACTCACACACTCACTCACACACTCACACACTCACTCAGAGAAATCAAATCTAGAGGTTTAATATCTATTAATCTGGCAACACCATTTAAAGCCGTACAGACTCTGGTTCCGGTGTGTGGGCAGTTTTATAAACAGTTTCTCACATCCTGAACATTTAGAAGCGTCTCAGTCCCATCCTGCTGCTCCTATAGTTCCTGCACACATCCAATCCGTCCACCAATCCTTGAATCCATCTCTAGCAAATCTATCCATTTCTTTATCACTTCGTCGCTCTTTCTGTCCATCCATCCATGTCCCTATCCATGCATTCATCCATCTGTCCATCCATCCATTTATCTGTCTCTCTATCCATCAATCCATATTTCTTCCATCCACTCATCCATCTCTCTAATGGTCCATTCATCTATTTGTCTTCTATTTATCCCTGTTTGTCTGTCTATCATCTGTGCACCCAACCATCCTTCCTTCCCTCCATCCATTTCTCTGTCTATTCTCCATTTCTTCTATCCTTCCCTCCCTCCATCTATCTGTCCATCTCTGTGTCTCTACAGTAACTCTGCTTTGTATATGGACCCTGTGAGCGAGTCCCGGTGTGTCTCTCACAGAGTGTGTTTGGGAGTAACAGAGCTGTAGATTACAGCCTGGGTTCGGTTGCTTCCTGAGCCTGATGTGAAGTTAACAGGGCGGCAGCGTTAGGAAACGCCACGCTGTAGGAGTTGGGAAACTTTATCCTGATGTCTCTGGAGCTCCAGAAACCTTCACGCGAGACGTCGCTCTCCTTCACAGAGCCGCGGGCTGATGGACGCATTCAGCTCATGTCATAAAGCAGCAGCTTCTGTTTGCAAAGTGTGTATTTCAGTACTGCAGCCTTCATCTGATCGGTTTATGTTAAAGCTGTGTGTACATCAGTGTGAACACAACACACACACACACACACACACACACACACACACACACAATATAATATCATCTCATTCATGGGATGAATTAGAACTTTTCTGAGGCTTCTTTGTTTATCCATCTATCTATTAATGTTTTGATTTGATGTTTTTTGAGATTTTTCTTCTTTTTAATATTTAATATATTTATTTAATTATTTTAATGAACATTTATATTTTATATACATTTTATAAAACACGTGTATTGTTGTGAACTTACTGAAATACAAATTACAATTTCAAATGATTTCAGGAATAAATTCTTGAAAATGAACAGATTACACGTTTCTACATAAAAGTGAAACAAATACAGATATCAATAGGTGGTAACTATTAGTTTGTTTTTATTAATTTTTAAAGAATGCTTGCCAGAAAGATTCATGGTGTGTGTGGCCGAGACTACAGGTGTGTATCGTGGAGTTTTTCAGGGTTTGTGGGGACTCTACTGGTTCAGGCCACGCCCACTTTAGGTTTCGATCCTAAATCCATATTTATCGCATGCAACTGAAAAACAAACACGTCACAAACTTTCAGGCTGAAAAGACTTCGGATTTTTATTTTTGGACAAAAATGCTCTTTTGGAAATGAACACGAAACCGCTACAGCAGTCCAACAAAGATAACGATGATGTAATCGATGTTTATGTACGTATGTAATGAATGACATCATAATATGATCAGGAACATGAGTGCGTAACTGCATATCCACACTGATGTGATTTTCGGGCATGAATTAAAAACATTAATGAATTAATTATTATTATTGATAACGTGGGTGTTTACGTGTTCATGGGGACGATGTTGATGCCGTGAGCGTTGATGTAGCGCAGTAAGACTCTCGCGCGTCTCTCGATGACGTCGATGAGCTTGTCGATGCCACGCCGTCCTCCCTGATTCTCCCAGAACTGTTCGTCCACAAACAGGGACTGTAGGAGGTTCTGTCTGAGACGCTGAGAGCGCAACACACTCACCGCTCCGTCAGGGAGTCTGACACACACACACACACACACACACACACACACACACACACACACACACACACATTGTACAGGCTGAATTATTGCATAATTAAACAATATAAGTGGCACAATTTCTTCTCTTTATGTGTAAAGTGGGTGGAGCTAACCTTAGATATACTTTGCATAAACTTCTCCCTCATTAATAAAGAAGCTGATGTCACTGGCCCCGCCCACACAGCCTTTATATGAACTACGTACATCTCCCTCACTTTGAATCAAAGTCACTTAATGAACAAGTGAAAGCTAACACGGCTACAAGATAAACCTCGCTGTAACTGTGTCCAGTCTCAGACAGACAGCCGTCAATCAAGTGTGCTCATTAGAATACTAAGCTCCTCCCATTTCAAAAATTAGACTTTGATGAATGTTTAATACACTTGAGCTTAATACAAAACTACTAGAACTCACTCTTTAATTCCCTGGAGCAGTTTAAAGTCGAGGTTTTCTTCTCCCCGGTCGAAGAAGGCGTTGTTGTTGATGTAGACGAGGCGTCTCGGGTCAGTTTTGCGATGGACGATGTGAGAAAGCTCCAGATTTTCCGCATCAGTGCAGTGCCCGTGGTAGCCGAGCCGGACACAGCTGTCCTGTGGGCGTGGCCTGAAACCACAGCAGTTCCTGTCGAGCCGCTGGTGATTCTGAAACCAAGAAAGTGCCTCGTTATAAACTGCTGGGAAAATCAAAAACACTAAATATAGTACGAGTGTCAGTGCGTCTACCTTTTCTTCTGTCTCTGGTGGAACCATTAATGTTATACTCGGCCTGTGTGTGTGTATGTGTGTGTGTGTGTGTGTGTGTGTGTGTGTGTGTGTGTGTGTGTTCCTGTCACAAAACATTTTTAGAGTTAAGAACTCACACTTATCCAAAACCCCTGAAAGAACCGTTCTAGAACTCTTTACACTGTAAGAATGACAACTGTGCAAGAGGAAATATCTTGATCCAGTCAGATTGATCTAAAAATGTTTAACGAAAGATCATAGCAAACCAAATACAAGATTATGTAGCCTAATTCTAGACATTTAACTAAATCTTAAAGCATGATGTCCTGCAGGCACGGTGGCATGAAGCTGGAGGGCAGAGGCAGGCTGAGAAGGTGGGCAGCAGTTGGGTCGGGTACCAAAACCCGGTGCCAATATGGCACCAGTACCTATATAACCGGTAAGTGCTGGAACTGAAACGGAGCGCAGACTTCAGTACCTCACTTCGGTGCCACTTGCTCGGGCAGACACGCGCCCATCGACTGAAATCTATAATAATCACCCTCATCATCACCATTATCACCCTCATCACCCTCTTCATCACCGCACGTGAAGAATCATTTCCTGACTGAGAACATGGACGTGTACACAAGATGGAAAGCTCTAATAATAAAAATACGCTCTGTAGTAACACGAGTGTGCATGTTCACATTCCGATTTAGAAGCAGAACTCTGACAACGAGAGCTGGCGCGTCAATGCTGCGTGTGAATTACACTCGCTCTGACGGCAGCAGGTAGCATTAGCCCGCTAAGCTAAACACTCTGAAATAAAAATGCTTAAAGCTAAACAGGCTAAAGCGTGGCTGTATTTCATAACAGATGCAGCAAACGTCTTTCAACTATTCCGCGTAAAAACGGGTCAAACCTAATGGAACATCTGAGGACACGCGGAGGGATGCAGCTGGCAGTGTGTGTGTGTGTGTGTGTGTGTGTGTGTGTGTGTGTGTGTGTGTGTGTGTGTGTGTGTCCGGCCTCGCTCAGGCCAACACTAGCCAAGTCAGTAGAGGTGACATGTTTTACCAGATAAGACAGATTTGGAGATATTTCTGCAAAAGAAAGAAACTAACATAGTGCACAAGTGTGTGTGCGCCGCCTCGCTGTAGACCGTCTTCATATCGTTCACGCAGATCCTCATCCTGGACTCCCGGATTCCCAAGGTCACTGCTGGCGTGCTGGCAGAAGGAAACGGTCTGCTGGCGTGATGCAGGAACAGTTCTTGGCGGATCTTCACAGTTGAACACACTGTCCTTTAACGTTCCCCACATGTAGACATCAGGGGGTGTAAGATCGGGGGAATGGGACGGGGACGGGGATGGGGAGGAACTGTTCTGCCGTTTTTAAACTCGTTCCCCGTTCACGAACGATTCCGTATGAGCGGAAATAATACTCAACTATGAATAGTTCTTCCTCCGTCGAGAGACTCATTAACAACAACAACAACTGCACAACACAACTTCCTTTACACCGCGGGGACACATGTGTCTGGATCTATGCCCTGTCAACACGCACACACACACACACACACACACACACACACACACACACACACACACAGAATGCAGGAGTTTTGGTACGGCATAAGTTAAAGACGCTGACATCAAAGCCATGGCAGGTCTATGAGATGGGCACGAGAAGGTGGCGGCGCTCACAAGCTCTTTAGCAGCGTATTCACATCGAAGGCCAGAAGGCTGTTCACTGTTCAATGGCAGCGGGAGCAGGCCAGCGTTAAGAGCCAATGAGCCTACATGGGTATCTCAGTGCAGTAGCGTGAGCAGCAGGCGGCTTTTAAGGCATAATAGACACGCGTCTATGGAAGTGCTGGGGCAGCGAACACGGCCCATCAGTGGCTGATGCTCGACTCGCTGCTCAACAGTGAACGACACTCGGGTTTGAGGCTGAAATGGCACACGCCATGGAACTCACAGGACGCCATTTCTATCCCAACTTTTCCCTGAATTCTCCTGAACCCTGAACCGATCATTCTTGACTCTTTTCATAAAGAAAAGAACATTCAAAGGACTTCAGCCATAATGCAGTACCAGCCGTGTCATGTTTAGCCGCCCCACCCTTCACATTCCTGCTGATGGGGAGGCCGTGATGCCAGCGCGTGAGTTTCGGTTTTAGAGAGAGGAGGAGCGAAAACTTTTGGGCAGATGCCCGTCACTGGAGAATCTGCGACAGTATAAACTGCTCACTCCAAATCATTACTCGTTGTTGCTCAATAAAGAGCTGGTTGAAAACACATGTGATAATTCTGAGTTCTTAGTCTTACAGAATCATTCTGCTTGGAAGCCTTTAGGACGTGAAAATGCAGTTTTTAGGGTTCTACATAAATCCTTTTAGGGTTCTCACAAAGGAACGACCAACCAGCCGAACATCTCGGGACTTGTTCCACTCTAAGTAAAATGATATTTTAGACATATCGTTAGCCCTCAAAAAAAAAAAACAGGCTTTTGTCTGATCAGCTACACAAGTGACTCCACCCCTTATGTAGCGGCTCCGCCCTCCAAACTGTGACATGTGCATTACTGTTCGTACCTGCAGCAGGAAGTCGAACAGCGCCACTTTGCTCCACTCGTGATGATGGAGACTGCTGCAGCTCCACTCGGGTCTCGGGACTCCGCGCTGCCAGCACCGGTACTGTAACGATGTCTGATACGAGCTCCACCTCACAGAACCTGATCTCGACTCGGGTACCGGAACTACAGACGCGTCGTACAGGGTCACCGGACACAGCTGACCACCTGGAACGGCGCGACGTAGCGATGATACAACATTCGAAAACAACATTTATCTTCATGATGATTTATTCACTATCTATCTATCAATCTCTAATATTTTAAGGGATTTGAACCGCTGTAGACTCGGGGCCACGGCGCCACCCATCATGATTTAATATGTGTTAAAGAAGAGTGCTGCTGAATTCTGGCTTCTGTGTCTACAGGTTTATAATAACGCACTTAGATCCTGATACTGCTATAAGTATCTATCATTTATGGAAGGAGTCTCCAGTGTCAGTGTTGTGTAACAGACAGAGATGAAGCTGTAACTCCCACATCCTCAGGACAGAGGAGTTTACATTTCTTTGCAGTTTCTGAATAATTTGACAACCTGCCATTTTTCTCTTATTACTTTTAAGACAGAGAATGAAGAGGTGAAGAAATGAGAGTTTATACGAACATTAGGCAAAAACAATTAAGGTTTCTTTTATATCTTAGATTAAATAATGTTAGCTTTCAAAATATTGGAGACATGCTACTAGAGAAAAAAGCATTTTGGGATTTAACAGTGACATTTTTACACTTTAAATCACACTACTACACCGGGGAAGATTTTCCTACAACAGCATGACATTTTATTATAATTTTTTAAACATATTATTTGCAGAAGCTGAATACGAAGTACACAGTCATTAATCTCGGCCTTTAGCTGTGAGGGTAATGGAGCTAACAAATATTGAAGACCCAAAGCTCAACCCCCAAGACACAAGACCCCAAACCTCAGAAAGCTGATCGCGGTGTCACTGTAATGTAAGATATGAATAATAAAATATGAACGACATTAAACATATTTAAAATTAGCATTTGTGCTGAAAACTATAAAATATGACACTGAAACAACTCAGGTTACACGTGATGAGATTCGAAGTGACGTACCCAGCGCATGGAACCTCCTGCTGATGGACACTAAACTCCGATTGAGGCCTAGAACTCGGTCCAGGTGGAAGGCAAACACTTCACTCATGTCCTCAGGTCTCTTAATGACCCCACACTGTCCATCACACTCTCCTGCAAGGCCCCGGCCCTGATTAAACCCACTCACGCTCTTAAACAGGAGCATGGGGGGAAAGTTCTCCGGTTCAAGAACTTCCACATGTCTGATTTTGCACTTGGACAGAAAGCGCATGGTTTCTATATCAGCTTGGCTGAACCAGGGTGGAGACTTTTGGCTGTAGATCCGGATGGAGTTCCCATCATCCTCAGCAACATCATCATGATTGAGCTGACCTGGTTTGGAGAATGAATGGAGGACCAGCCTCCACGGGTCTCCAGTTTCTGCATGTCTCAGCGTTTCTTCTCCATGGTGGTGGGTCGTATCTTGGCTTTGGTTCTCCACTTGGTTCCTCGCCTTCTTCCTGCGTGATTTGGAGCGCACCGTTGCTCTCAGGATGGCAGGTTTGTGTCTTTTGGATCTCAGGGTGATGTAGACCACGTTGGAGTGTGTTGTAGAAGGAGGTCCTGGAATGCTTTCCAAAATCCATCTTCTGCTTTTGGTCAGGTTTCGGTCACGCTCTCCAGGGCTGATCCACAACTCCACGCAGAAGAGGTAGAGCAAGCAGGCGAAGGCGAGGAGTAAAGCTCTCCTGTTCCTGGAGCATCTCCAGCAGGATCTGAAGACCCTCCTAAAGGACAGGCAGGTGAGATGGACGAGTGTGTGCGCGCCCCGAGCAGGACGGAGCAGATGTTCCTCCATCTGTAAGCTCATCTCCGCATGGACTCTGACGGCTGGAGCCCGGAGCTGGTGAAGAATAAACCGGATTAATTTCCCGAATGCTGATTATAATGACAGCGCCGAGTGGGAGGGAGAAAAGTCACGAATCCTTAATGTCGCATCAAAAGCCGACAATTGCGCAGAGCGCGTGACGCACACGAGGTCGCAGAATAAACCGCTTCCAGGATGAGAAATAAAACACACCCGCGCCCTCTGCGCTTCATCTTCATCTGCAGAGGACGAAAGGAGTCCAGTGAGTCTGAGTTATTCTCCTTTTCCCCCGATGATAAGCCGCAGTGCGCTGGACATCTCCACCGGGCGGGAACCCTGAGCCGATCCACCGCAGTCCTGGAGGGACACCAGCCCGTGTGCGGCTCTCCACACACTCACAAGCACCCTGAAATCATCCACACCAAACAGGGCGCAAACTTTTAGGTATTACAGCGCCACCTGCTGGTAGAAGTCTCTCACTGTGGATAAAGTGTTTTATTATCAGGGAGAGATTTAAAATGTTCACCAAACGCTCATAAACCTTATGGAATAAACCTCGAATCAGGAATCAGGGAATGAAACAGAATGTTTTTAGTCGCTACAGCAGAAACTGGCTGATTTTACATTATTTTTTTTAAGCGAATATAAATAAAGATGTATTTTGTTTTTTATCTGTACATTGGGTCGAACTCGCTCTTTCAGTGATGTCTTTATGTTCCAAACATTGGAGGACCAGAAGCCAGTTTCAGCAACATTTCCGTTTGTCACAGCATCAAACAAAACTTGCTGGACAAAATTTAATGAAACATTTACACTTTTACAGTCGTTTGTTTGTCTGCCTGAAGTTAATCTGTGCCATAAATTGTTGAGTAGAAGAGAAGTTATGAACAGTATAAACCACAAGTTTTGACAGCGTACTGCGCATGCGTCACACTGTGGGCGTGTCTTAAATCGACCGCTGTACAGAATCGACTGAATCTCCTGCAGTCCTCAGATCTCAGTCTGAAGTTTAATCTGCACCATCAGTGAATCTACATGTGGAGTAAAAGTGATGTTATGAACAGTTACGTGTGGGATTTCATCATCTACTTTAAAATAATCTACTAATGCGCTACTGTCTCAATGTAAACAAACACCTGCACCAATAGATATTAATTAGAGAAGATAAAGTGAATATTTTTACTGGGATTAGTTCATATTCTCACTTTGGCTGAAATAACAGTGCTGAAGTGGTAGAAGTGAATTTTAACACACTGGAGTCGTTTTAAGACAAAACTTCATCTTTATCTGATCGACTTTTTCCATTTCTCATCTGTGATTCTCTCTCCGGTTACCGAACAGCGAGTGTATTTGTCTGAGCACCAAAGAACAACTTAGTGTAAACAAGGCGTCAGATACTCGACCTTACAGAATGTGATTTCTGTGTGTTAATAAGTGAGACAGAGAGACACACAGACATGTACGTGGACTTCAACCTCAAATAATAATAATAATAATAATAATAATAATAATAATAATAATCATAATATCACTGATTACATTAAAGATCAGCAGATTATTATTAGATTTACTTAGACTTTAGATTAGACTTTTAACTGTTTCTATAAACTCTTTAACCATCAATAAGGGATACTTACAGTACATTAGTTAAATATTAAATTGTAATTAAAGGTAAATTGCTGAGGAATAAATGTTCATGGACGTGCTGTTAAAAAAAAAAAAATTCTTGCTGATATCACACACACACACACACACACACACACACACACACACACACACACACACACACACACATATCTTGTACATCTTTACACATTTTATTTTGTAGGTGCTTTTTTTTATTTGCTCACAATCCCTTTTAATGTACACAGGCCTGCAGAAAGTAAGTACTCCCCCGGAGATTAATGATAAGTGTACACACTGTAATGAAGTCACTTTGCCTGTTATTAGTTTTTTTTTTCCAGACTGGAATAGTCCTGTCTTTATTCCCAGAAGTGATGATTCCACAGACAGGAGACGGGAGTGTGGGTCAGTCTGAGGGTGGAGTGTAACAGAGACACACAGTCAGGGGTCTGGAGGGAATCATGAGTGAAACACGTCTTCATGCTGATCTGAGATCTGTGGAGAAGAACAACACGCTCTCGGTCTGGACCTGGACCAGGTGTCGCTCTACATACCGCTAAAGGAGAGCCAGCAAAGTGGTAATCAGGTATTAATAACTAAACCTCACTCACACACACAATTAACACAATTAACACTTTTAATACTTTCAGTACAGACATTCTATTATAAATATCTCTGCTTGTGAATTCTATTACATTATTGTATAAAAAATGAAAGAATTTGGCCGAAATGTTTTTTGTTGGTGGTGTTATTTAAAAAATATAAATATAAAGAGACAAAAAAAAATTAAAAATAGGAAAAAATGGAAATTAGAAAAAATCTAATGAGATTTTATTAGTATTTTATGATTCTATTGTTGCTCTGAAAGCATTTAATTAAATAGTAGATCACAGATATAAAAAGAAAAAAGGGAGGAAAGAAAGAAAGAGAAAATAGTGTTATAAAACAGCAACAAACAAAGATATTTTTATTTATTTTATTTTATTTTATTGTTACCTTTAATGACTAGAAGCTGAACCTCAAATAAGTTACAAGTATTTCGAGCAGCAGGTGGCAGTGTTGGGTTTATGACTTACAAAATCACAGAAGAAGCACAAAAGTCTCTCTCTCTCTCTCTCTCTCACACACACACACACACACACGACACAGACCCCAAAACACACACACACACACACTTCAGCAGAGGTAATGTGGTGTAAATTGTCTCTGTAAAAGTAACAATTTTTAATAGTGACAGAAGTGAAACTAACTAGTGTGAACTTTGCTTTACCCTGAATGTTCCATAAGAACTGTGTGTGTGTGTGTGTGATTATTTATAAAGAGAAGGAGGTGTAACAGAGGATCTTGTTTGGATCAGGATGGGATCTGAGTGTAAGGTCAGAGTCCACCTGCAGATCTAACACACACACACACACACACACACACACACACACACACACACACCTACACACCTGATGAACACATGCACTGTCAGAGCCGCTGTTACAGACAACTAATCAACAACTAACCACCAATCAGAACCCAGGATTTAGAAACGCTGTGGTGTAATGTATGTACCAATAATAATATTACTTTTAAATGTGTGTGTGTGTGTGTGTGTGTGTGTAGGTGATCAGGTGTAAGGCGGCGGTGGCGTGGGAACCTGGGAAACCTCTCACTGTGGAGGAAGTGGACGTGGCTCCGCCTAAAGACCATGAAGTCAGAGTTAAGGTCTGTATTTCTGCTCAGAACTTTAATATAAAAACTCTTCTACAGCCTTGACCTTTTGGTTGTGTGTGTGTGTGTGTGTGTGTGTGTGTGTGTGTGTGTTCCAGCTATCAGCTAGCGGTGTGTGTCACACAGACTGGACGTATCTGTATGATTGTGAGAAAGGAGTGAAGGCTCGTCCGTTTCCTCTCGTTCTGGGACATGAAGGTGCGGGCGTGGTCGAGGGCGTCGGCCCGGGCGTGACCAGCGTACAGCCTGGTACACACGTCACTCTTAAAATTAACACGTCGTACTGAATAACATCTAAACAATTTTTTTTCCTTCTTGAGCCCACCCTCTGATTCACGCCCACTTTACACAAAGCTCCGCCCCCACAACCTGCAGCGGTTCTGACTTGTCGCTTCTCCTTCTTTGCTCCAGGTGATAAGGTGATCCCCCTGTTCCTGCCTCAGTGCTCTGAGTGTGAGTTCTGTCTGAACCCAAAGACAAACCTCTGCTTCAAGAACTGGTGTGTTTAGTTATGTTTTTTTTTCTTTGCTCACATAAACAACTGTACAGATTTAATCTTCTGATCAACATGAGAGAAACCTCACACACACACACACACACACACACACACACACACACACACACACACACACACACACACACTTTATTACTTTAACACACTACTGTATGACTTGCACACACTCTAATCTTTCATTGCATCACCGTTAGCTTTAATTCCAGCACACACACTCCATGGCATCGTTATAACACCTCACGCAATATCACAACATTTATTTCAATCTGGAGTCACATTTACTTTACCGCTGCGTAACGTCTTCTCCAGAACGTCCCACTGACGCTCGCTAAGGTCAGGACGCTGTGTGTCCAGGTCATGTGTATAAGTGATTTCTCGTTCTCCCAGAGCCGCTCTCTCACACTCTGAGTCCTGGAACATGTCCGCGCCATCAGGGAAGAAACCCTCCATAGATGTGATGTGCTGGTGATTCAGTGCATTCAGGTGGTCATGTGACTTCATTTTATCTCCACATAACGTTGCTGAGTCTCGACCTGAGCGACTGAAGTGACCCCAGATCATAACACTGTCTCCAGAGGCTTGTACAGTGGACACTATGCATGATGGGAGCATCGCTTCATGCGCTTCCCTTCTCACCCTGACACGCCCATCACTCTGGAACAGACTCAGTCTGGACTCATCAGGTCACATGACCTTTTTTCATCGCTCCAAAGTCCAGACTTTATGATTCGCTTTGTGTAGCGATGATGTCTATAAAAATGCTGCAGAATCTCTCTGTCTCTCTTCGCAGGGCGAAGACCCAGCAGGGTGTGTTAGCTGATGGTACGAGTCGTATCACCTGTAGGGGGCAGCAGGTCTATCAGTTTTTAGGACTGTCCACATTCTGTGAATACACGGTCGTTCCTGAACACAACGTGGCTAAGATTAACCGAGACGCACCGCTGGATAAAGTCTGTCTCCTTGGCTGTGGCGTGGCTACGGGATACGGAGCAGCTGTAAACATAGCCAAAGTGCGTCTGTGTGTTCAAATAAGATCGATCAATACAGTCAATATAGAATATAGCCAATCATCTCTACTTCTCGCCTTTCCTTTTTCTGTCTTTTTTCACCCTTTCCTCCTTCTTCTCCTCCTCTCTCCCCTGTGGTTCCTCCTGGTGTGTGCAGGTGGAGCGCGGTTCCGTGTGTGCCGTGTTCGGGTTGGGAGCCGTGGGTCTGGCCGTGGTGATGGGCTGTAAAGCCGCCGGGGCCTCCAGGATCATCGGCGTCGACATCAACGCGGAGAAAGGTGAAATCGGGAGGAAGTTCGGCGTCTCTGAGTTTGTGAACCCGAATGAACAGAACAAACCCATTCAGGAGGTGCTGGTGGAGATGACGGGGGGAGGAGTGGACTACAGCTTCGAGTGTGTGGGGGACGTCACGCTCATGGTGCGTTGCTACTTCTTGTTCTTTTTTTATTTCTCTACGCTCAGGTGAATGTATGTTTTGTGTCCACTAGAGGGCAGTGTTTGAGAGCTGCAGAGTCGGCTGGGGAACGTGTGTGATTGTGGGATGGAATGAGACAGACAGCCTCTCCCTCGCACCCATAGACGTCCTAATGGGACGGACACTTAAAGGAACTTACTTTGGTGGTAAGAGATGAGCGGTTTATAACGTAGTGTCTCTCTCTGATAAGTAAATCCGTCAGTTCATCATTTCTATCAAACACTGTTCTCTGATCAGGGTGGAAGAGTGTGTCTGATGTTCCCAAACTGGTGGACGACTACATGAGTGGACGGATTTTACTGGACGAGTTTGTGACACACACACTCACTCTGGAGGAGATTAACCACGCCTTCGAGCTGATGGCCAATGGGAAAAGGTCTGTGGGTCACATGACTGTAATTCCACTTCCTACCTGAACAAACATTCATTTATTTACGTGTATTTATTGTTACATTTTTTTTCTGTTTCTTCTCTCAGTATTCGGACCGTGATAAAAGTATGAGCTGTGAGCGTCAAATCTCAGCTCATTAATCACAATGACATCATCAGTCACCATGGCAACACACACACCAGTGGGTCTCTGAAAAAAAAAAGTAAAGTTTAAAAGGAAACACAGCGACATAGATGGGAACTCAGATTGACAGTGGACGTGTTTGTTTATGTGTTAATGCTAATTGTGTAAATAAATGTTACCATAAGTGGGCGGGGCCATTTCATTACATCAAGAAAATTAATCTTGTACAGACTTGTAAATAGGCAAACAAAAAATAGCCCAAGCTTTAATATCAAATCAGCTTATTTTATTAAACATGTCAGCACATGTACTGCAGAATAATATTGTGACTAATGTTTTTATGCTCACGCTCTAAAACAAGACTGGAACCAACATGTTAGTAGACATAACATCACTTAAGCTATTGTTATTTAAAATTAGGGATATTTAATGGATGCAGTATAAAACATCAATTGTGCTGTTTGCTGTAGATGGCGCTGTTGGTATTTTTGCACAGCTCAGTGAAGGCTGTCTTTCAGATACAGACAAATTTATTTATTAAACCTGAGACACAGACTAAAGACTATACAGTTCACTCACTACCCTGTTTTTTTTTAAATAAATTTTTTTATTGGTTTTACAACAACAGAGCAAGTCAGAATATAATTACAAGCATTCAGAAATAATAATAATAATAATAATAATAATAATAATAATAATAATAATATAAAAAAGACATTAAATTGTATTCTTTATAATTAAAAGTGACTTGTGCTCCCTTCCCTGTTTTCCCTAAAAAAAAAAAAAGTAAATAAAAAAAATGAAAAAAAATAAAAATAAAAAAAATAAAATAAAATAAAAGACAAATAACTAAAATAAATAAATTAAATTAAATTAAAAAGAAATTGGGGGGGGGGGGAGTTCATTGATCTATACCAGATGGAAATAACACTTTATTACTTTCAAAGAAATCTATAAAACATTTCCAGATCTTCTGAAATTTATACACTTTGTTTTTCATTGCCAGTCTTCTTTTCTCTAATTGCAAGTATTGCATGACTCCTCTTAACCAAGCAAACTGAGTTGGGGTTTTTTTCTGTTTCCAATTCAACAGGATCAATCGTCTTGCCAGAAGTAGAACAAATACGATCATAGAGTGTTGACTTGTTGTTATCATCAATTCCTCCTCTTTAATCCCAAAAAGCGCCAATAATGGATCCGGCGTGACTTTCCATGATGTCTGACAGAGTTTGAAAGATTGAGCACCAGTATTCGTATATCTTCGGATTCCAAAACATGTGTCCCACTGAGGCTTCCAGTTGACCGCATCTGTCACAGGAAGAATCTATAGTTGGGAACATCTTAGAAAGTCTTTCTTTAGAAAGATGGAGTCTGTGTAAAATTTTAAACTGAATAAGTTCGTGTCTGGCACAGAGTGAACCGGAATGCACCAAATTGCGCTTGATCCCATTGTTCTGCCGAAATGGTTAAACTGAGGTCTTTCTGCCGAGTTTCTCGAATGTATTCCAGTGAGACATCACTTTCAAACTGGGAAAGTTTAGATATTCACAATCATAGATATTCCGCCTTTTATAGATGGTTTGTCCAAAAACAGTAAGTCCACTGGTAAATCTGGTGGTTCCTCAGGGAATGATGGAAAGTTTTTTTGGATAAAGTTGCGTATTTGCAAATATCTGAAAAACCGAGATTTTGGTAAGTCTGACTTCTGTTGTAGTTGCTGAAATGAAGAAAAGACCCTTTCCACAAACAGATCTTTAAATGTACATATTCCTTTTTCATACCAAGTAGTAAATGACGCGTCTAGGACAGAGGGAGGAAAAGAACGATTAGCAGTTAGAGGGGCTTTGATTGAGCCTGCAAGCCATTTATAGTGTTTTCTTACTTGTAACCAAATTTTTAAGGAATGTTTTACTACAGGATTGGAAATGTTAAATTTAGAAGAGGATAGTAAAGATGAATAAATTAGTCCAGGCCATGAAGAGGGGGAGCATGAATGAGTTTCTACTTCTGACCAGTCGAGCTGTGTAGTGTAAATGGCTCTTATATTACAAGACCAATAATATAACTGAACATTTGGTAGGTCCACGTCTCCCATGGGTTTAGGCCTTTGTAAATAAACTTTTTTAATTCGTGGGGTCTTGTTGTTCCAAACAAACTGAAGTATGATTTTATCAAGCTTTTTGAAAAATGCCTTATTAATAAAGAAATGTATACACTGAAACAAAAATACAAACTTTGGTAAAATGTTCATTTTTATGATATTAATACGACCTGCTAGTGTAATGGGTAATATCAGCCTTTTTTTTTTTTTTTTTTACATTTTCTTGGGTCTGATCAGAGATTTTTAAAAAGTTTTCTTTAAATAAAGCTGGAATTTTTTTTATATTGATCCCTAAATATTTAAATGTACTCAACACTTTAAAAGGATGATCATAAGGCGCACAGGAGGAATTTCATTGATTGATTTTAAACAATACACTTTTGTTAAGATTAATTTTGTATCTAGAAAAAGCACTAAACTTCTCCAGAACTTCCATAATAATAGGTATCGATTTTGAAGGGTCAGTTATATATAGTAAGAGATCATCCGCATAAAGTGACACTTTATGTTCTTTCTGTGCCCTTGTTATTCCTTTATAACTATTATGAGCATGAAGAGCGATGGCCAAGGGTTCTGTGGCAACAGCGAATAAAAGGGGGGAAAGAGGACATGCCTGCCTCGTGGAACGGTTAAGTGGGAAGTATTCAGAATTTATTCCATTCGTTTGTACTGAGGCTTGGGGGTTTATATATAATAGCCGAATCCAAATCTTGACAGGGTGGAGAAGAGAGACTTCCACTCCACCCTACCAAAAGCCTTTTCTGCATCAAGTGAGAAGTATTTCAGAACACTTAGGATCTGGTTGCCACATGTAGTTTTGATGACAAAAGTGATTTTTTTTATCATTTCTGTAGTCAAGTATATATTTGTACGTTTTGAGGCTTCTTCATTAGTAAAGTGTTATATGAGGATGAGTTAAACACTCTGGCTGTAGAATACATTTTAGTCCACTTTTAGTAAAGACAAAGACGTCATTTCCAACATAATCATCTTGCTTTCTTCATCCACTCTCCATCTGTCCACAAGCTCTCATATTCCCTCATTAATAAACGTCATATGACTGCACCGCTGTCTTCTCTTCTCCATCAGAAGAAGCCTCGAACCCTTTTCCTGATCATTTTCCAATACTTCTGGCCCTTGAGAATCCCACAAAAACTGGAAGTGTTGATGAATTCTCCAGGTGTTGGTCGACTTTTGAACTTTTTCACAACTTGGCGATTGAGGACGTTTTTGTTTCGTACTCTGCCGTTTACTCTCAGACTCGTAATAATGAATCTGCGTCTCGTCACCAGTAACGATTTTCTTTAAGAAACTTCCTCAGAGTATCGCTCCACATTTAGGTTGCAGATCTCCAAACGCTTCTGTTTATGAACTTCTGTGAGTTGTTTCAGCACCAGGTTGATCCTCAGACCACAACAACAAAAAAAAAAAAAACATTGAATCGCTGCAGATATATTTTTAATACCTTTTGGACCATCAGTCTAAAATGGTCTATAATGATATTTACAGCACTGTCTCAATGAGCCCAGGTACGCCCCCTAGAGGACAACCATCTCCAATCTCACCCAAGCTCTTCATCGTAGCAGTGATAATCTGCTGGTGTTGAAGTTCCTGTCAGTTGATCAGTCGGTTTGTGGGTGACGCGCCAGTCGTTCTCCTAAATAAAGACATGATAATAAGAGTGTTGGAAATTTGAACTCATTCACTACCATCAATTTCTCTCAAATCAGAAGTAGAACCTCAGGAATAATAAATTCCAAAGACAGCAGAAGGAGAGAGAATTTTAATGTCACCTGAAATCAACAGAAATCTGAGTCGATGCCTGTAAAGAGACCTGTCTCTCTCTCTGTCTGTCTCTCTCTCTGTCTGTCTGTCTCTCTCTCTGTCTGTCTCTCTCTCTGTCTGTCTCTCTCTCTGTCTGTCTCTCTCTCTGTCTGTCTGTCTCTCTCTCTGTCTGTCTCTCTCTCTGTCTGTCTTCTCTCTGTCTGTCTGTCTCTCTCTTCTGTCTGTCTCTCTCTCGTCTGTCTGTCTCTCTCTCTGTCTGTCTCTCTCTCTCTGTCTGTCTGTCTCTCTCTCTGTCTGTCTGTCTCTCTCTCTGTCTGTCTCTCTCTCTGTCTGTCTGTCTCTCTCTCTGTCTGTCTCTCTGTCTGTCTGTCTCTCTCTCTGTCTGTCTCTCTCTCTGTCTGTCTCTCTGTCTGTCTGTCTCTCTCTCTGTCTGTCTCTCTCTCTGTCTGTCTCTCTCTCTGTCTGTC